>JAUTBT010027442.1:0-19542 GCA_032361225.1 Lepetodrilus schrolli
ATTTGGAACCAGTTTATTTCGCTGTTGAACAATGCCGTGTTGCAGCTAAAATTCGTCCGACAAAAGAGTTCACCTAACACTTGACCAAATAATTAATTACGGTACAATTTCGATAACACCGTCGGTGTTAAATGAAATTCCCACCTTGTTAACAACGATAACATCACGGGAAATTTGCAATAGGAACCGTTTGTCTCCTAACCGTTCTGGTGATATTGCTCTGTATTAGCGGTAATCTGTCCACCTGTTGCAGGGTTTGGCTAATATTATGATCTGTCCACCTGCTGTAGGGTTTGGTGAATATTATGATCTGTCCCACGGTTGTCATTCAAAGTCACTTCATATACATATACAACGTTGATATTCATCTGCGAATTCATGTTGTACATCGTTCTGTATCCTGACACTGTCAATATTCTCAGCTGGAGTCTTCCAATATACAAGTCTTACATGGGATACTATCCACAAGCACTTGAAAATGAATTCACAAAGCATACGTTGTTACTAAGTAACAAAACTGAAAGTAAACATTTGATGTGGGCTTATCTGTGAACTATTTCTAACAATTATATCGACAAGTGGCTTTTCTGTATAGGATAATGTACGAGAAATCAACAGTCGCCATTTTTTTCCATTGTAAATTTACAGTTTTCTGTCAATTATCTATCACGAATGTACAATTTTGAAAATCATTATTACATTTGAGACTCTAGTCGAGTGTATGCCTATCTGTCTCTCTCATTCCACACACACACACACTCTCTCTCTCTCTCTCTCTCTCTCTCTCTCTCTATCTGTGTCTCTCTGCTTCACACACAACACCCACGCACACACATACACACATACACCCCCCCCCACACACACACACTGAAATACTGGAATTGAATTATCTGAGATTTATCCGCTATGGGACTCACCCCATTCCATGAAAAGTAGGCCTGCAACGATTCAGTGCATATATCACACCCGGGACTTCCAACCTGAAATAACACTTAATTGCTTTACCTCTTGTAGTGATAACGCGGTCATATACACTACACTCTGATCACTGGATACAAGGCTGTTGAATATCTAGTCATTGTTAGTTGATTTATTCAATTGAAATAATTTCCTCATTCGGTCTTTATTTTGACCATCAATATATTAAATCAACAATAAACGACTCGTAAATATCGAATACAACACTAACTTCGCGCACGCCACATTAAACGTCACACGTTTCGTTTAAAGAATTTTTCTATTGAATACTACATGTCCCCATGATAGAAATATTCTAGAAAAATACAATAATCACTGGTACATGCAGATACACACGTAAAATACATGTGCATATTGACGAGGAATATAATCCATTTATTACATTTCCCCTGGATATGTTAATAGTGTGATTCCTGAGCACTCAGGCACATGATCCAGCAGTAAGTTGCCTCTGATATCTAACTATTTACCTAAGCCTCCTTCCCATTATCAGTAGACTGACCACACAACGGTCCAGTTAACATGGATGGGGCGACTAACTCTGTTAATGTGAGGATGAATATAGCTAGTCACCTTTTATACGTTCACAACAGGAACTGTTGTCCAAATACACGCAGTGGAACAGCTTACAATACATCGTTTATCAAAACATGCAGATGTAATTAGTTCTGCAAGGTATGTGGGTGGCAGGATGGCAGGAGATCGTTGTGTGTTCACATCTCGCAATGTCTTGATAAGGGACCGGAAGTTCAGCCATGATGAAAAATCAGAGATCATTACATGTTATTTTACACGGAACACACAGGCAGTGGCTGTTTTGCAAATATTTGTTTTCACATATCGACTTTTATTCCTATCTCGTTAAAAAGAAAGTTTACAAAATGAAAGAGCTATAACGTGTTATATGTTTTCAGGTGTATGAATACCAAGTAATAAAAATACTTGCTTGCTCAGGACCGACATTGTAAACAATTGTCACAATATCTGATGATGTTGAAGAGTTGTACGCAAGTCAACATACTGATTAAAACAAACAGTTATACTCTCTCTCTCTCTCTCTCTCGCTCTCTCTCTCCCTCTCTCTTTCTCTCTCTCCCTCTCTCTCTCGCTCTCACACACACATACACACACACACACACACACACACACACACACATACACACACACTGCTAATAAGCATATGCGAGTTCCCACTGCATGATACGTGATACCAACAGAACATGTAATTCACAAATGCAATTAGCAGCCTCTAAGAGCTAGGCGTGTTCTTGGATACTATTGCTGTGTCGAGTTACATATTATGTTAGAGAGAGATAGCGATAGAGCGTTAGAGAGAGAGAGCGTTAGAGAGAGAGAGAAAGAGAGAGAGAGGGGGAGGGAGGGAGAGAGAGAGAGAGAAAGTACCATCCGGTATACGTCCGGTTGTACAAAGGCCTACGTGAGATCTATCTAAATGACCACGTGATTTGAACAGCATCGGGGAGTCTACACGTAGTAGTAGTTGGCACAGTTCTATAGCTAAGCAAAGTCTGTATAACATTCCTCAAACCAGGACAGCGTTGTTATCATCCACACCTCCGGATTTGAGGTAGGTGATAATTAGTGTTTTTGTCTAACTGTTGATTGAACACTATCTGGGACCGCTCAGTTACTGATAACTAGTTTCACTATGCATTCAAATGGCATGCACTTCACTTAGCTCTGGTATTCGGACATTCCTTGTCATAATCTAATTACTTGCACAATATAGATACCGTAGACAAAATATGCCATGGCCTGGTTGTAGAGAAATGCTTTGGTTTTATGATGTTGCATCTCAACGATATATGCATTATCATTATGGTACATTCGCCTACATTTAAGAGAATGTAGACAGGCAAAATCATAGTGATTTCTCCACAACGGCTGCATACGAGTTGACAAATGTATGCACATAAGATAGTATGCCGTCAAGGTTCCTTCATATTAGTGGCATACTTCCACTATTTTGTAATTTCATTTGATGTGAATATCTACTGATCATCTTTTGAAAATTACTTGTATTATTGAGCATGTGCAGTGACTGTAGTTCCGTTACTTCCGGTCTTATACCTTTGAACACAGGGTGGTCTCGAATGCGGATGCTTCCAGTCAAGAACAGCACTTAACCCCAACTCCTTCGATCTTCGTCCAACCGCATGTAATTTAATCACTTACTTAAACAATCTGTACTTCATAGCAATAGTGTTGCATCTCTCCGTGTTGGCGACACTGTTCTACATTCAAATGTCACTGCAAGCCGTTACTATTATAAAACAAAAACGTTTATGAATTGTGTAACTGGAACGATAGCGTGCAACTTGCTGTTCTGTGATCTTATCAAAGCGAATCAACACATTCTTAAAGTGATTAACAATTTCATTACTGTAGAGATACCACGGTATTTGTGGAGTTAACCTGACTGAAGATAGATACCACGTGGCCGTAGCTTTCAGTGAGTTAATAGTGAAACTGTATTAGTTCAAGTGCACGTGTGTTACATTTCTAACTGAATCTTGTCAGGAACCAAGGAGTCAAATCTATCCAAGCGACCATTTACCTAATTTACATCTATCCATCCATCCATCCATCCATCCACCCATCTATCTATCCATCCATCCATCCATCCACCCATCTACATGTGGCTGACGTGTTTCTCTGGAGGCGTCTTCATTGGCACGTCAGCCGCATGTATCTACTAGCTTCCTCTTGTAAATGTGTACGAATCCTATGCAATTCAGCGGAACGTTTTGAAATTGTAATTGCAGGTCAGCTATTTACATACAACTGCTCTTAGGCCACTGTTGTAGAGCGTTGAGGTACACATTAAAAGTAATTCTACCTCACAGTTGTGACTTAATTAGGACATTTATAGACGAATGTAGAATAATTTGTAAGATTTATGTCTGTATGGACATATTTCAAAGAGTAACTCTTGCTCTACGACAAAAGAATTAAGATTTAATTTAAAAGAAGAATACTTTAATAGGTGTATATTTTAGCAAAGGCTCTAAATGTTAATTATATATACATTTCATAAGTCTCCAACATTATTGTTGCTAGTAGGAATTACGTATACACCTGGATCCAGTATGTATTTTTATGTATAATAATTATAACTATATAGGACCCTATATAACATATGTATATAATATATATTATTATCATGTGTATTATTATTATTTATCACAAAACATAGAGTTTGGGAGTGCAATACACCCATGCTATAAATATAAATATTTTCACTAGTGTAATAACACAATACATTTTATAATTGTATTCATACCAAAGTCTTTTTGGACCTCTTTAAAGTTTCTTCTTGGGTCTTTATTTGTTGAATATAAAGTTAAAATATATCTTCAATTAAATATGCAAGCATATTTATTAATATTTACACATTTACTTGAAACTATATTTTGTCTGCGTACTTTAATCCAGACATTTGCCTAAATAATGTTTATTACTGAAAATCGATATTACAATAGTTTCTACAGATGTGATAAATAGAATCTCACATTCGTATTCATATATTACTGAATTTATTCAACTCGTTACCAACTCGTTTAATAAATTCAGTATTATATGACCACTAATATGAGATCCTCTATGTATATTATTATTATTATTATTATTATTAGTAGTATTAGTATTAGTATTAGTAGTAGTAGTAGGTAGTAGTAGTAGTACTACTATTATTATTTGTTATTTGTTATTTTTATGATTATTATTATTATTTATATATTGATGTCATCACGTTTGTACTATACATTTACGTCCCTGAACTTAGAACAATTTGATTAAGTTTATACACGTGTAGAAGTACGCACGTGAATATGTATCAGCTAGTCTTCTACGACCAGACTATAGCTACTGCTTATAAAATCAGACTAAACGTGCCGTACTCCTTGCATTGTATCTGTTCAGAATACCGATAAGTCGTAACTGATGAACTCTAACTTAATTCCGGTTCTTTTGAACCGAAACGAAAGAAAAGTGATCTTATTTGTGGGGAGACCTACTCTCCTTATGTCTATGCATGTATCCTTACCCTCCCCTCCCACTGACATCTCTCTTCCCCGCCCCCTGTCTGACCACGATTACAGAATGAAGAAGTGTTCATTGGGATATAACGGTACTCCCCGGTAGGACAATAACGATATTGAAATTGACAGAGGAGTTTCTTTTGATCCATTAAACACAGCCGAAATACACATAATTCAATTTGAACGAACTTAATGTCCCCTGGTGGCAAGCTTCGTTCTGAAGTCTCTTTCGTAGTTGACATGCTAATTTTCCCTCCAAGGCTCAGCTAGTCTCCGACGATCTAGCTTTAACTCAGACGAGCAACATATTTGCTTTTAGGATTCTTTTTTCTTTTTTTTCTTTTTTTTCTAACATGATCGCCTACACATCTTGTTAGATAGTCATTAAACTGAAGCTAAAAATTTTCGTACGCATTTATGTAACTTTACCTGAAGATGAATGATATTTAAATAATACAACCACCCCCTCCCCATACGGACATAATCATACGTATACACAAGCAAACGCGCGCGACACAAAGACAGCACTTCGCTATCATGAAGACCAATATTTAACATGCCATTGCTACTTCGGAATGATGAATTTACGATTGTTCAACAATCAAATACTAGATGTCGTGGGGAAAACAATAAATTGCCAATATTGCCAATTGGGGAACGATTTCGAGACTGCGTAATGCTATTATTTTGTGGAATTGGTGTAACATATTACTAATGAAAAACAATTTGTGAGTGTTTTCACGTTTGTCTAACCCTTTTGATTTGATGTCAGTAATATATGTTGAAGTCAATGGTAAGTTTTTAGGAACATCCAAATAACACTGGCATCTGTCTCCATGGCAAGCCATACATATCGTTATGAGTATTTGGGGAATGCATTTGAAATGCATTTGAATGCTACATGATCTCTTTTGATACAAAAGTATACAAAAGCTGATGCTTCCAAGTTGTAACGCAATTTTTGGAAGAATTAGGATCTTTAAAAAAAAAATGTACATGAAGTTGCATTCGAATACACAAAATCTGATGCTTAAAATATGTCACGTGATTGAACACATCACTCAACTGTCAAATTCCACCGAAATGAAGATGTTGTTATTTGGCATGAAGACACCTGCCTCTGTCACTTGTCAAATATTTCACCACGATTTGTGAAGCCGACAGATACTTAAAGTTTAGATACTTCTACGGCATACACAATATGGCAGATGTACGGTGAGCTGTACTTGCCATCCTTTCAGTGCAGCCTTTACTGACGCAATATCAGTATCGTTTTTTGCAGACGTTTCACCTTTCTATTTTAAAACGTGTCATTTGAAAGAAAACCCTTGAACCCCTACGGTGACATGCGCATTAGAATGCATGACCCCATGCATTTGCTAATATATACTTCACGTGAATTTAAAAAATGACGTTGACAGAGGGCACGCTATCTGAGAACGATCGCAGAAGGCATGTGAGGCTGTAGATTTAAGTGGAGACATGAATATATAGTACCTTTGGGTACGAAAATATTCACCTCCAGAAACGTCCGTTATTTTAACAAGCAAATAGACAGGATAGTCTACTTAGCGTGGTCGGTATTACAAGCTCATTGCACCGCATGGGATGCGCTTGAGAAACGGAACAAGCAGAAACTGACACTACTTCTTAACATCACTCTCTGTCTGGTTCTGCAAACACGGAACGATGTCATGGAGTTTGGAGATAATGAAATGCAATAACCAGGAATAACTACAAACCACTAATGTAAATTTAGGTCAAAGACTTCTTCTCTTCATAGAGGACACACGCCAAGGGGAACATGATAGGCTAAATGATGTATCCACTACCAGAGGCTGTATCAATGTAAACGAATATGATCGTAGAATGTGGATATCTATATTCCATCAGGGAGTGGTTTAACTTTCAATCCATCATGTCGTATGTATACTAGATCTACATCAGATATGAAAACTTCATAAAGTTTAAAGTACAGCTAGAAACTTTCATTTACAAACAGACAGACAGATTTGGTACTCAAACCACCCACAGTGCTGGGCAACATTCGTGGTGCTGCATGAACAAGTTTCGAGGATTCTTGTTTTGGAGGTTGCATGGTTTCAATATATTCCGAGTAACACTGATTATCAGTTCCCGTAGGAAAGCATATCATGCATATACTTACTCCTGCACGTCCAGCCCCCACCCCCGCGGTTTCACCCCCTCCCCCCACCTCCACACTCGCAACTCTAGGAATGTCTAGTTAATGACCAGACGCACTATCGATGTGAGGCACTGGGGCTCCTGCCGAGTATCTCCGGGGGAGCATTACTAACACGACATAAACACCGTTACCGGTGTTGGCGAGCGTTAATATTACGAGACAGTGTCAGTGATATAGGCATCAACACGGTTACCTGGTGCATTGTCTTTCATGCACAATTCAACGGTCGACAAACTGAAAGACATGGTGTATAGCTTGTAGAGTCAAGGAAGCAGTTCGAGAAAGGTTGTCCGGGAACCTTTGAACACTTGAGCTAAAATGGTTGCGTGGGATCCATACTCCCCAGAGGGTTGAGATGGCCAAATCAGTACACATACTGGCCGGGATAATAATTTCTCCGTACCACCGAAATGTAGTGGAGCGGCTAAGTGTAAAAAAGGGCCGAATGGTGCACTGGGTTAAAAGAATGAAACTTGGCAGATATGTTCTTCACCCCAGTACAATAAAATATGGATATGGGGCCAACCGAAATTTTCCGATTATAAAATTGATTATTTTTGGACATTAATCAACATAACATATATAATTGTTCACAGAACACTTTCAAATGATGTACTAAGGTACTTTTTCTTCCTTATGATACTATACAAATAATGATTCACCTGAACATTTCCAATATGGCTGCCAAATTCAACACTTTCACCACAATTCATTAGAATACAGCAATTTTAGACATATTCTCAATTATATGCATTATTTTCAACAAAGCAGCACTCAAACTGTGCATATTGTTTTATTTCATCAGTACGATCAGGTCAAGTCAACCAAACATTTTCAAAATGATTTTTACATTTATTTACATAAAAATACTATTTCGTAAGATTGTGTTGCCAAACATTGACTCCACTGTTCCACAGTGGTATGTATTAATTGATATTGTGGGTAGATTAACCGTTTTCAATATGGACGATAAATCCAATAATGCCACCACAATATGTTTATTTACCATGCTAACACTGTGCTTAGATTTCCAAATCTAAGAAATGCATATTTCAGTGGTTATCTGCCACTGTCTTTATATATTACATACCAAATTTAGTCGAGCTTGCATGCATTGCAATTGGAGAGAAAGTTTAAGATAGATTCGTGATGTGAAATAGACCGACGGTGTGTTATGCAACATTAAATTAGTATCGCCACACCCTCCACGGTCCCTCTCCACAGCACCGCGATGAACTGTTCTATCTAGAGTGTTTCTCGAGTATGATTAGTTCTATCGGAATGTATGGTTTATGTCTATTTAATAGTAACACAGTTGATTAGATAGATAATGCCATTCAAAGTGTCATTGACTATGAAGTATATAATAAATATATTATTTCATTAAGCAATGCCAATGGTCATTCGCATGATCTATTATGAGTAGTGTGTTTGTTCTGGTCGTAATTAAGAATACTACTTTACCTACGACTAGGTGAATTTGCTTGACATTAGAGCGATATATGTAGACTTAGACATATACTAAGATAATTAACATTTAAAACACAGTTTGAACTCAAACCATTAGATGTCAGCAATGTCTTAATGTATATTTAACACAGTATGAAAAGAAAACGTTAGATGTAAGCAGATTATTTACAGATTGTTAATTAGTCACTTTACCCCATGCAGTCGCTTATAATACACGCTGCGGACGTTAATACACACACTCGATCAATTAACAGGAAATAAACCACAATTAAAGTAATCCATGTTGCGAAATGGTAATGCTAAAGAGGTGGTTTCACATTTAAAGAGTTCGAGTAGAAATAGCGCCGGTCTATATCGTCTCATTGTTTCTCAGTATTTCTACGTTTATGGATTAGCGTTCTATTATTATATATATAGGTATAGGTATTGGTAGTCCATATAGCTTTGTATACTATTATAGCTTTGTATACATGCACTAACAGCATGTTAAAAGCGCTCAGAGTTGTTGGTGAAAGGCGGTTTTAAACAGATGAGTCTGGATTTGAAGATTGGGAGGAATGCTGAAGCGGCGACTGTTAGAGGAAGGTCATTTCAGCCAGAGCCTGCTACTGAGAACATCTCACGATCATATAAGTGGGGTTCACATCTCAGTGCGACATGCTACAATATGCATACAATTACGTGCTGGAGCCGACAGTTTTCTATATCACTGCAATCCTATTCTTCAATAGGCAATCGACATTATCCCACTTCCGCATGTTGTCCGTGTGGCAGTCCAAACAGATTGGCGGCTTCTCTTGAGCAGAACAATGCTGTTTTTAAAACAGACAATTATCGAATCGTTGATTATGGATTCCATCCAGCAATTTTAAAGGAATAAAGTTCCCCCTTGAAATAAATTGAGAGCAAAAGGAAATGATCGTCTGAGAACTTAGATTGATACACTGAATGATTGGAAGTGAAGCTCTGTGCTTGAAGGCATGGAGGGTGCTCTACATTGAGAGATGTGGGAGTGAACCCAGACAAATGGCTGTCGGAAGGTACACACACACACACATTCGGGCGATATAAAGATAAAGGAAGTAATTTGTTATCAGGGAAGTGTGTCATTTATTGTACATTTATAGTCGGGGAGATCAAAGATTTACCGTGGTGTAATTCGGGTCACTTGATGACGTAAACCTACCAAAAAATAAAGGCAATTGGTACATGAAAGGCTGGGATCCGTCACGTGTTAATGTGACACCTGCAATCACCGTTAGTAATCGGTTTCCCAATCGCCGAGGGATGTTTTCCCTTTTTTCTTTCTTGAGGAAATTTACATTTGACAGAGTGTAAATGCAAGCTATCCCTAATTAATCCACACAAGCCAGACTTCTTAGAATCCCTTTCATTTTATCCACGTAATAATTTATTGATAAATATTTAGATGTTTAATATTAGTTTTCATTTAACACGCAGGTATATGCACATTTGGTACCTATCATGTTATATACATTTTAATCATATCAGGAGCTTCAGCGAACAACTTTGAACATTAATTTCACGAGGTACATATATTCCGTAATCACTCGTATCGAGTGGGTTATTCTAATTATTCAATATAATCATTTTAATATAATAAACCATTGAAAACTGCTGACAAACAATTTTATCGAGAAGGCGACCTTAATCAGCTGTTGCGTATTCATCCGCCTGTGACATCAAGGTTGTTTGTTAGCTTCTTATTGTACGCATATTCCGACGCCAAAATATAGATACGTTGAGTATGTCATTTAGAAGATAATACGTGATGGCCGCTTAACTTTTATAATGCAAATTATTTAATGCAAATAATCTCAAGCGAGTAATAATATATGATTACGTTTCAGCCTATAATAGCAAAATTCGTCAAGCAATAAATACCTACTGCATGATTGAAGAATATGTGTGAGAGATGAGGACGATGATTATATATAATTATCCAACATATGGTTCAAGATAACTCATTACATAAATATCATATCTTGGACAGTAGTGCATAACACCTGGAACGATTTTCATTGGCTGGTTACATGGTTTGCATCACAATTTTCCCACACCTGTCATCGTGATAGACAGTTTCAATGTATTCATCCGCCAGTCCCTATTTGACTTCCACATGATACAGAAATGAACACACTCGCTAGTGTGTCATATTGATTTTACGACACTCGTGATTTCACAAGTTAGAGTCACCATAGGTTAGAATTATGACTAGGTCATTATAGGGATGGTGTTTGTGCTATGATAGCTATACAATGCATATATTATACTGAACAAAATAAGGTCCGGCAGATATGTTGTGGATCCCGGATTGAGGAATCTGGTGACATTCTTTTGCCAATGCGCCTGTAGGTTCTTTAAGAGTACCTGGAGCCTATAGACATTTGGAAATTCTTCGTTGTTAAAATAGCATAAAGCTATATTTGTATGTCCAAAATAGCTACTGGGCCTTAATTAATTTTGTTGAGTATATATATATCAGCAATTCCAGCATCAAAACTGAGGGATTCATGTGCTACCTTATAGTATACTTAATATCTTAATTATGTTTAAATAGCTGAGAGCAATGATTTAAGTTTAACAAATGTGACATTAATAGCTGAGAGCAGTGGTTTAGGTTTAACAAATGCGACATTTAAAGCCTTGATGTAGCAGTGTTATTGAGGCTCTCATTTTGTAATATATTCTTTCCCCCTATTACAACTTTAACATTACATCGATGTCAGTTCACTCATCGATTAAACGTATGCATTTCTCCAATTAATCTACGATCTAAATAAAAGATCAAAAGCCTAAATATAGCAATATTATCACACACAAATTACATTGAACAAATATTTAAAAGGAAAGCGAACTAATGACGGGATTGAACGTTTAATCATTATTTAGCTCTGTAGTTGTCTTACGATTCAGATGTTATGCATAAAACCAAACTGGCTGTATAGAACGTTACATAATTTAAAGTATGACATAAATGCTTATAAAAAATGTGGCATGATTTGATATACTCACAATTAAGGAAATTAATGAACGCAAGAAACATAGAACTTGAAAACTATTTTCGGGACATCATATCCAGGCAATTTTGGCATCATAATTACGATTTAGATGGTAAGTAATATGAACGTATTTAATCATGTATACCTATCAATGTGATTGAATTCGTGTTTCATGATCTTATCCATTTCCAAAAATATTAGACACATACAATGTACCACTGTCACTCGGGCCATGTTAATCATATTTAAATAAAGGAACTTTCAAGGAATCGCTCATAGAAGTTCAACATATTCAATTTCCCCAAAACTCCACACTTCTGGTAGTAACTTGTTAGGCACTATTTAAAAATCCTGCCAATTTACGATTCCCTATTGACGGTTATCAGTTCAATAGTTCCTACACGAATGGACATTTACCGTCTTTGTGTCTGAGCCCTATTCAAGCGACCTTCTTTACAATGTCTTTTTCTACAAGTTGTAATTTTGTAAAGGTATAAAAACGAGTAGAACGAATGAAGTAAGTATCGCCATTACTTCGTGGCGTCGTGTACGTCTCCCTCTTGATGTCCATTCTGGTCACGTTTCCTCCTAGATTCTGAAGGGTCATCTTTCCTACAGGATTAGACGTGGATTTATTGCCTTCATTGAGCTGGTGGTGACCATAAAATCACGCTTTGGTCGTTGCGTGATGACTATCACATATCCAATGCAGTCGCATGTGCTGCTCTACAACACTGCGCTAAGATATATTGTGTCTAGAACAAGATTACATATCAGCGAGCAGATGACATCTCGACGTAAAATGTCCCATACTGTCAATCAGGAAATTAATGCGAGCAGGATATTAATGCGCAAAATGCGATTGGCGTATGGCCGCATTTAATTCCTACGCATTATGTAAAATAATGAAAGGTAGGTCTGGGGGAAAAACTGGTCGATCGCATTTAATTGTTGTCGCATTTATGTCTAAAGGTTTGAGGTCGCATTAAATTAGTGACGCATTAATTTCCTGATTTACAGTATTTGAGATAATTGTAAATATTTTCGCTTCATTTCGATTCATTCGTAAACCTGGCGTAAACAGGTAATCATCTGAACATATGTTCTACAAACGCAAAGGTGGTCCGCACCCTTAGTTTCTTATCCCTTGGTGAGCCCAGGGTTCCGTTACTCAGAAAGATCGTAACTCCCTATACTATACCCGCATGTCGTAGGAATTACGACGCTCGTAGCGCTACAATAGTTTTTTGGAACAGCACCGTCATTTAAATAGTGTATTAAGCAGTGAATATATTTGACGTGTCAAGTTCAGCACTAATTGTTATCACAGAAGCTCTATATGCGCAGTGAAAACTAACTGGAATATATATTATTTTCATTTTAGCTTAGAAAGCAATATTTCGCTGGTGCATCCGTCTTGGAAGAGTTCACGAAAAAACAGATTAGTGAACACAGGGAAAGCTTTAAAGAAACTGAAGAACGAGATTACGTGGACGTCTTCCTCAAGCAGCAGTTAGAACATCCTGATTCTACCGTCTATACAGGTACGCAATAATACAATATACATAGATGTATCTATAAATGTATTTTCTAATATTAAATACTAGTAATATTAAATACATACTTATAGGCCCTACTGTATGTAGTTACATATACCTTGGTCTGTCAGTACCAGTCCGTGCTCGCAGGTTTACTTCAACATTCAGCACTACGGATGTTACCTATTTCATTCTGCCAAAAACTGACAAGCAGTGATATAAGTGAAAGAATCTTGAAAGCGGATATAAACCCAAATTTAAAATAGATAAATAATTATATATACATACCACGTTAATATTATACATGCAGTAACATTGTTAGGCTTTAACGTTAAGTTGACGTTTATAAATGTTTTTTATTTTTAAATACTTCAATACTTATGCAGTTAAGTACCGTCTTTCTGTGTTTCTTGTAGCTGGCAATCTGACTCACTGTGTCATGGACATATTGTCCGGAGGAGTGGCCACGACGGCGGCCACACTGGACTTCGGACTGCTGTACATGGTCAAGTACCCAGACGTCCAACACAAATGTCAGAAAGAAATCGCCAAGGTTTGTTATTCTTCTAGGCCCCGTTCCAGCGCGTCGAGCACGGGCCAGGGTATTTCATGAAATTCTTGTAGGTACTACGAGATCGTCCATAAGCACTCTCGTACCGATCTCTTATACATAGCGATCGGGGTATCCTTTCACGAAGCTCTCTTATCCACTAAGAGACTATAACGCTAGCTTTGCGGATGGCTAATACACTGCAAAGAGCACGCAATGGTCTTAGCGGATAAAAGATCTTTGTGTAAGGATACCCCAGAACGTATAACACTTCCAGGGCCCTCTCCAGCGCAATAGTAGCTCGTTGAATGTTCAGTGTCCTTCCAGGGCATTTCCATCGCCTGACTTTTTATTGTTTGGCTTTTGCAATTGTTTTCGTTTGTTTGTGTATATTTCTTTTGGTTATTAAAAATAGTATTTAATTTAAACGTTATTGTTCACTAGTTTGTAGGGTATAAAAGACAGGTAATTCTATCGGACGCATCAGCTCTCGTCTACACACAGGCCACGCTGATCGAGATACAGCGGATGTCGGCAGTAGGTAAGTAATACTGAGACAGAACGTCATACATGTACTTTCACTTTCGCTTTCGTTATCAGCTTTATGTATGAAATATATATAACTATGCTCTCTCTCTCTCTCTCTCTCTCTCTCTCTCTCTCTCCTATACCAAAAATTAATATTTATATTGATAAAATCAATTATAATCAGCAAAATTGATATTACTCACATATATCATGGACCATAGACTCTAATACTAAAAAGCTTATGCATCTGTTAAATCAATATTGAATGAGTTGTTAATACGTTTTTTTTATGAAGATCTTATTAACACTAATATACAGGTAGTTCACGTCATATCTTGGTATCATCCCACCTGCAATTACAAACATAATTTTTATATACTATATGTATGGGTGTATGCAACCGGAAGTAGTCCGGAAGAAGTCCTTGTCAAAGACGTTTTGTGGCATTCTTTTAGATTCTGAATGATTTTTTTTACATTGTTTTTAAATATTGTCAGTTTTTCAAAACATCTATAAAAAAAATCATGAAACATAGAAAAAGATGCTACAAAACGTCTATGACAAGGACCATCCCGGAAGCTACCATATTCTTTGACACGCCCTTGTACTCCAAGCTGCATTCGGCACAATGCACACGTGTCCGGTTGACGTCTGGATAGGGGGTTACCGCGTCCCTCAGGGCAGCCTCATACACCTCAACCTCGCCTCCGTGATGCACGACCCCGCTCTCTGGGGCGATCCCCACATCTTCAGACCAGAGAGATACATCTCCCTGCAGAGGGAGGTAATCTTCCCCGACCCCTGGCTGGCTTTTGGTGGAGGTAAGCGTATTACAACATTATTAAGATATAAATAAAATAAACATAATAATAAAACATATATATGTAGTAATAATATCTACGCATATTAATAGATATAATCCGTCACTGTTCATTTGTGTCTCTGTACCAACCGTCTCATTGGTGTCTCTGTACCAGCCGTCTCATTGGTGTCTCTGTACCAACCGTCCAATTGGTCGTACTGTCACCTAGTATTGCAATAGTTGCTGGATTGCCAGTCCAACGATATAGTCAAAGGGGTAATCCTGCTGGCCGAAACCTGTAGGAGTATCTTATATCACATCCGGCTACTCTATTACTCCAGGTTCTTCTCCCACTCACTATATCTCTCTTTCAGGTCCCCGGAGTTGTCCAGGCGAGACGCTAGCCAGGGTGGAGTTGTTCCTGATGTTTTCCAACTTACTTCAGCGTTTTCACTTCACCAAGGTCGACAACTCCGAACCGGATGTGGAGCCAGTTTCCGGCATGACGACAATGAGCCCCAAACCGTATGAAGTCGTTATAGAGTCATTATATTGAAGTGGTAGTGTCGGGAGTTTGTATTACATTTAACATCACGTTTCTAGACCCATGCGATGTTTTTATAGATTCATTGTAGTTATATGTATGTATACTATGCAACACATGCCCAATGTCTTCACATCCGACAGGAAGAAATTATGATGACATATGGTAGGCATATGTGAATAAATGCGAATCTGCATATCTACACTTCTAATTTTAGGAAATAAGTGTAGGCCTAAATAGGTGGTATCCTACAAGTAAAATGTGATTATTCGCATTGGCAGACATGAACAAAGTCTACGAAATCATGAACAATGTTTAAATGGTCATATTCATTGAAAGCTATTTCAGGAAGGACTGAAAATCCTGGAGATATTTACTCAGGCTATATATTTCAAAGGATGCTACAGTATATACTCAACAAAATAAATTAAGGACCAGCAGATAATTTTGTGTGGATGCTTTCAAACAAACTTCGGAATTCGGCTTGAGAAATCTGGTGCTTTTCTCCCTTCAATACAAGCTCTTGAAGAGTACTTCGAGCATGTAGACTTTGGGGATTTCTTTATTTTATTAAAAGGCTTATTGAATACGTCCGGTATGGTTACTGACCCATAATTAAGTTTGTTGAGTATAAATATATCTCAGTGTCTTAAATACGTTATTAGTGAGACCTATCCATGTACATAGAAGTAACTGTGATACTGCTGTTATTTAATTGTGTTTCTTCCATTGAGGAATTATTCCTGAATAGTAACTTCTTAATAAGATTCCATACATGAACGAATTATTAGTATATATTTATAATATTATATACATATTACGTTGACACTTTTATTAAATATGTATATTATTAATAAATGTATATGCATAACTTCTCATATTTCTCATCCAGTGTTTTACATGAACCATTATATCCAATATATTGTGTATTATATTATGTATTAGATAAGAATGTGATGACTATGTAATTATGTGCCTTTTGTGACGTATGTATGAAGTATGTATTAAATACCGTTTGATTTTGCTTGGTTAAAAGCTTCAGTGAAACTAGTTTGCCCAAAATGAGTCGACCTTATTTTAAACTATTGTAGTTGGTTTTACAAGTTTTGTCATAGTTTGTAGCAATTTAATGTTTTATGCATTTTTGCATTGGATTATACACATTAAATCGAAAGAATAAAAGAGAAAGAATGCATTTTTTGTTTCGTTAATTAGTGTTCAAATAAGTATATGCGTTATTTGGCCAATTTTGACTGAAGCTGTAGGTTACTTACCACCATTGATAATCCCACAGGCGAGTGTTAACATATTTAAGCACAACTAGTGAACCAGTGAGTTTAATACCAGCAAACATACCTTATTGCACAGTTCACTTTCCCAGTAGAATAGAAGTCAAGAAAAAAACATACGTTAATATGCTCAAATTTACCAGAGAGGAAAACCCGCTTTCAAGATTGTTTCACTTATATCACGGCTTGTCAGTTTAGGGCAGGAGGAAACCCGCAACATCTGTAGTGCTAAATGTTGCAGTAAACATGCGAGCATCAGCTGGTACTGACAGATCAAAGATGATAACTGCATTGCCACGGTACAGTTAGCGCTTCCTATCAATATCGCGTCAGAAATTAACTAACGCGAACATTGATGGCAGGCTCCAGGGACGGGATTTGTACCAAGGGCCTTTGGCCAACGTTATCCCAGTGCGCTACTACCCGTTCCGCGTCATGTTAAATATAGTTTCCATAATGATGGTTTTTCAGAGGTACATCAATGTACATGTACCTGCCAATGATGTCATAGGTTCCAAAATACGACCTGTGCCAGTTGTAATGCACTGTATACTTAAATTTTGACAGAGGTAACACACTTGTCAAAATTAATGTTCGGTGATGAAACATATGATATAATTTGTTTTATGATTTAATCATTCATATCATGACAAGCGCTAGTAAAATACAACAAAGTCTTTGAATGGTATCTATTCTAATATATATTTTGTCAAAAATAACAAAATTGTCGAATAGATGTAAAATTGAATAAAGTTCGGTGATGATACATGCAGAAAGAACCCAAATTTAATTGTTCAATCGAGAGAAACGATATTAAAATATAATGTTATTTGGATGATATAACGCTTATGGAAAATGACTTCGAATGAAGATCGGAAGTGTGAATTATATTCAACAGAATATATTAAGGGCCGGCGGATATTTTGGTTACATCTATTTAAATATTTGACAATGACACGATTACGAGTTGGAATTCGTTCAAACAAAGTTTCGAAATCATATATGTTCCCTACTTGTTCAAATAATAAATAAATAAAGGTAAATTTATATGGCCCCAAATGATACTAATATTGCTGAGAATAATTTGCTTACAAAATGTGGGTCTGTATTATTGATTTCCGTCCCAATTTATGTTGGTATGGCTATAGTGTGATCCATCAGGATGTACTCGTACCAAAGCCTTTTCAGACCATTAATTTGAATTGAAGTTAGATTAATTTAAACACATTAGCACCATTTGTAGTTTGTGATGCGCAGCAATGAAGAGTAAATCACACAATTTAATAGTTTACCAATTAAGTTAAATAATATGAAACTTATTACGTTTAACGTGTAACATGGACACAATACTTGCTCGAAGACATATATAATTACGACACTATTATTGTTTTGCAAACGATTGCAAAGGACGAATGAAAGGTGTCTTTTTTTGTATGTGGTGATAAATTAATTAAACAAATTTACAAGTCTATTACGACGCCCATTATACTACGTCCTCTGTATAGAGTAAAACGATCACCAACAAATGGATTTTTATTTCTAATTTAGTTAAACTAAGTATAATATATAAACATATTTGGTTCGATTCCTAATGAAACCCAGTTAAATAGTTTTTACCGCTGACTTTTCACCGGAGTGACGCAGAAACCAAACTAGAGCCAATCAAATTAGAGCATGATTATCACTGTCAATATTGTGGACGGGTAACAGTCTACTAATTATAATCGCTTGTGTTGGACTGGCTATCTTGCTTAACGCAGTAAAAATGATAAATAATATTTATTTAGAATAAAGCTGATTGGCTAATAATGTCAGGATATTCGGGAATGTTCCTCAGAGTATCGGAACCGAACCAAGAGTTACTTTTAATTAGATTGTAATTCATTACGTAAGAGTGTAACACTGAATGCTATAATCAAAATATAACAAAAACAAGCTTGTATAAACTAATCCCAACTGTATTATTGCTTACAGTAAATCTACAAACTACGAAGAATCCATTGATGACACGTTACTAAATAATATCTAACGTTTAATGTTTTCTTGGGCTTTTCACTGATCGCCTTAATTGGTTAATGGGGTGACTTCCAAACTGCGACCGGTGAACACGAAGATCTGTGACTTAGGAACAAGCATCCGCTTTGTACATGGCTATAAACTCTGAAACAGATAAAATAAATTGATTCGTACTACCGGTGTAATGCCTACTGCAGCAACATACGGTGTAATGTGTACTGCAGCAACATACGATCAAAGTGGAATTGATGAATAGTGTTCGTATAATATGTATCATATAATCCAAATACATGTATCGGAATTTATCATCTAATGTAAAGTTGAATATGGACATTATTTACACTATTTTTGCAATTTCTTTCTAAATAATATGTCGAATTTTGCCAAATATTATGTGCATTTATGTAAAATAATATAGTATTTATTGAAATGTTACCAATATACCTTGAAATAACCAGTAATAAGAGTGCAATTCAAGTAATTTTATGAGAACAAGGAAGAATACAGATATTTCGTGTATCATGCTACTTTGCCTGA
>JAUTBT010027453.1:0-11425 GCA_032361225.1 Lepetodrilus schrolli
GTGTGTGTGTGTGTGTGTGTGTGTGTGTGTGTGTGTGTGTGTGTGTGTGTGTGTGTGTGTGTGTGTGTGTGAATTTTGGTTTAATGCATCAGCATTGGATAGCTGCCTCTCCTATAACAGCTGGTCAAGTTCGAACTGACAGTGGATGTTTTCCCTTCTCATCGTCTCACAGAGATGATATAGTAAACTGTTGACGAAGGTCTTCACCTCTTCTATCTGACTTGTGGCGCTGGATGAGTATACATGATGGTCACTTGTATCACAGCGTGTACGTTTAGGGCAGGTGGAAACCCGCGGCAACCGTATTGTTCTGAATGTTGCAGTAAACATGCGAGCACCGGGTGGTACTGACAGACCAAGGATGGTAACTGCATTACAGAGCATCCTATCATGGTAGCGTCAGAAAAGTAACGTTCGCGAACATTGTCATTGATGCCGGGCTCCCGGGACGGAATGTGAACCTGGGACCTTATCTCCGGTCCAAACGTTCTACAATTGCGCTACCTGTTGCACGTCAGTTGATAAGAGAGAAGTTAAGAAAGACGTCTGAGTTTTTACTCCTTTGAGTAACTTTGCAATTTGAATTTGTGAAGAAATTTAAAATACACTCGGTTCCAAATGTTAACTGAAAACTGCATACTGGGATTATGAAACTCATTGAGTGAAACATCCATAGAATGCATGATAGTTGATGAAGTACAGAATGAGAAATGTCCATCTTAGTTGAATATGGGACAATATATATTTACTGAAGTGGCAATTGTCGGAAGACAATTGCCACCAACGTCGTATGGAAGCAGAGATTATATGAAAAATCGTGGAATATATGCTTGTCAGAAATTACTTTCAGCTTCTTCTCTACCAACTAGAATGGTCTACTGGAAATTCATAAGCAATAAAAATAATAATGTTTGCATGTGCATTCCATCAAATCCACAACGCTACATTATTGATGTATCAATGTCCAGTCGTTTCACCTTCTCAACTCCCTGGGTAGTATACAACCCAAGCTGACATTTCAGACGCTAGAAGGTCATAATTCCATCTAATCCTTTCGTGTACCCAATCACAGCTGGGTGGAATTGAGCAGTAGAATTTGCTCGAACCCGGGATCTATAGGTTTCGAGGCAAACTCACTACCAATAGACCCTCGTACTTCCGTATTTCTACATGCCACATATATGACTGCATGAGCATAGCATTCTGTTCTGTTCCTTTCCGTTCATTCCTTAATGAACTGGCTTCTGAAAATGAATTCTAAAAGGAAACTAGTTCTATAGAACCACCGAAATCGATAGGTGAACTATTATACAGGAAGCTTGTGTCACTGAATCTGATGAAGTAGCTATCATGATTGAATGTGGCATTGTTTGATCTAGTAGACGCTGTCTTTGATGTCTTCGTGCTACCTTCCGTAACCTGGTATGGCCATTAACGTAGAGGTTTTCACAGAGCAATTGGAGAGATGCATATACCTATATAATAGTCATGGAGTATGTTCTTTCGATCTTCATCTTGTTTCGATGCAGAAGGCAGACTTTAATCCAACGTGTATATTTTTTTTATTAATTGTGTTTGCATTTATTTCTTTTACGGATAAGCTTCATACATATTAATATGGTTGACATTATCGAAATATTAGTACATAATTAATTAATTCCAGTCTCACCAATAAATACGTTTTCTTCTTAATATTCTAGAATATACTAGATTGTCGAACGGGAGGTTAATCTGAACGATTACATATACATGTATGTTGATATGAAACAAACATGAATAGTTAACATAATTACGCATTGATTGTAGAATACTGTAGTGTTAAGTAGTTTCAATATGTTCGATGAGTGAATCATTAATCATGACCTTCTCGCTCTACATTAAACCCATTTGAATTCCTATTGAGTAAATATGAAGAGAAAAACAACGTGTTTTTTTCTCACCTTCTTCTAGAAATACCATGATGGTCTCAAATAAGGCCTTCATCGCTATGTTGTGACTTGTAGATGCGTTCGTGTAGGCGGCCAGAATGCTGGTGAACTGTGACGCTATGGAGCCCAGTACATTCTTGCCACACTGAACAACCTGCTGCAATTCAACTGCAGCTTGATATGTAAAGAACTCTAGAGCAGCATTAACGTCAGGCAGCAAATCGGAAATAATCTCGGATTTACTTTGCCTACTAAAGTCATAAGCAGAACAGTTTGGAGCACTACTGATGACTGTAACTACACTTGCTGTAGCTGACACAGACGCGAAAGTTGTAGAAATGTCAATTGTAGGAAATGTACTGTCTGGTATTGTTATGTTACTTAATTTACTTCCAAGTTCAGTCAGCGATGAAGCTGCACAGTATACCTTGTTATAAGCTTCAAACTTGGCTAATGCGTTGATTACTCTTTTGGAAAAACACCAATAGAATCCACTGTAGTCGATATCAAGCACAGTAGAAGACAATGTCTCGATTACAGACGAAGGAGCGATGGACATAGCTGTGCCTATTCCACTATCAATTGAAATAGGGGTTGACATCGTTATTGGATCAGAACTAGAAGAACTGGATTCATAGGAAGGTCCACTTGATGTCGCCCACACATTCCCAATTGTAGAACTGGATTGATAGATCGGTTGTGAAGTCGGCAGAACTTCCACAGCTGATGTAGTGATGGTAACTACGTTTGTTTTGGTTGATACTTCAACACTAGCATGTATGGATTCTGAGACTAACACTGATGTCTTTACAACATCTACAGCGGATGTACTGAAAGAGTTTCCAAGTATTGTTGGTCTTGGATCAGTAGTAGAACTGGATTGATAGATCGGTTCTGAAGACATAATATCCAAAGCTGAGGTACTGAAAGAAGGTCTACTTGTTTTCGCGTTCACATTATCAACTGTGTAACTGGATTGATAGTTCGGATTTGAAGTCGGCTGAATGTCCACATCTGATGTAGTGATGGTGAGTACATTTGTTTCGGTTGATACTTCAAAACTAGCATATATGGATTCGGAGACTAACACTGACGTCTTTACAACATCTACAGTGGATGTACTGAAAGAGTTTCCAAGTGTGGATGTTCTTGGATCAATAGTAGAACTGGATTGATAGATCGGTTCTGAAGTCGACAAAATATCCAAAGCTGATTTACTGAAGGAAGGTCCACTTGATGTCACATCACCAACTGTAGAACTGGATGGATAAAATTGTACTGACATTGACAGCAATTTCAAGGTTGATGACCTGAAGGAAAGTCTACTTGTTTTCGTATTCACATCACCAACTGTAGAACTGGATTGATAGGTCGGGTTTGAAGTCGGAAGAACCTCCATAAGTGATGAACTGATAGTGACTATATTTGTTTTGGTCGTTATTTCAACCAAAGTAGATATAGTTTCAGAGACTAACACTGACGTATTTACAACATCTACAGCGGATGTACTGAAAGAGTTTGCAAATGTAGTTATTCTTAGATCAAGAATAGAACTAAATTGATAGATGACTTCTGAAGTCGACAGAATATCCAAAGCTGATGTACTGAAGGAAAGTTCACTTGATGTCGCATCACCAACTGTTGAACTGGATAGATAGATCTGCTTTGAAGTCGGCAGAACTTCCACAGATGATGAACTGATAGTGACTTCATTTGTTTTGGTTGTTATTTCAACCACAGTAGATATAGATTCAGATATTAACAGTGACGTCTTTACAACTGAAGCGGATGTACTGAAAGAGCTTCCATGTTGAGTTGTTCTTGGATCAATAGTAGAACTGGTTTGATAGATGAGTTCTGAAGTTGACAGAATATCCAAAGCTGATTTACTGAAGGAAGGTCCAGTTGATGTCACATCAGCAGCTGTACTGGATTGATGGGACGGCTTGGAAGTCGGCTGAATTTCCACATCTGATGTAGTGATGGTTAGTACATTTGTTTCGGTTGATACTATAACACTAGCATATATGGATTCGGAGACTAACACTGACGTCTTTACAACATTTACAGCGGATGTACTGAAAGAGTTTCCAAGTGGAGTTGTTCTTGGATCAATATTAGAACTGGATTGATAGATCGGCACTGACGTCGACAGAACACCTAGGATTGGCGTACTGATACTGGCTACATTTGTAGTAGTTGAAACTAGCACTGAAATCTTGACAGCATCTATAGCAGGGGTACCGATAGTAGTAACTGAAGTCGCTACAACTATAGCGGATGTAATGTTAGAGTTTCCAATTGGTGTTGTTATTGGATCAACATTAGTAGAACTATATTCATAGATCGATTCTGAAGTACTGGATCCTAGAATGACCAGCGATTGAGTTATTTGTCCAAAGAACACTGTACTGATATCAGGGAATTTGCTGTTCGTATCCACACTCAATGATGGCAATTCCGATTCAAGTGCAGATGAGTCTGGCGACACTGAAGAAGACGAAGACCATATGTGTCCATGCTGTGCCAGCTTGGAAAACACCCTTGACACAGAGTAAGGTCATGCGTGCGTTTCGGATCTGCGTGATCACAATGAAAAGGCACGATATAATATATATGGGTTATATAGCGCAGGCACGATCATGCATGTGTATGTCAATAGATCACAGCAACTAAAAAGTAACGTGTACTGTTACAGGATCCTAACAAAACTATAACAGAATCCCGCAGGACACTTTAATTTCGGGTGTTCTGGTTTAGATTTGAGCATCCGTGTAAGGTGTTTTGGCCCGGAGACCTAACAGGACACCTCACTGTTATTGCTGTATTGTGTATTTTTGTACGATTATTCTGGTTCTTGGTTCTGGTTCAACGTACAACCATTTTTCAAACCAACAATACAACTATCATTTTTAATACCAGGAATGCTTGCTTCAATGGTTGTATACAGACACGGTCATGTTTTCATGACATTAGTCTCCATAGTGTCACACTATACACCTACGCACTATGTAGATCCACAGTATAGTATGATAGATGTACTGATGTTTGCATAGATATGTATGCATATAGATGTGTATTTATTTTAATGGCTACACACATTACTAGACTATGTTTTAAGAGGCCGCGTTTTTGTTAAAGTTTATTAGATTTCGGGTATGATTTGTATTAAATGTAATAGAGTATATGAGTATATGTATATGTAGGGTATCTGTGTTATTCATACATAAAGTGGTGTTGATTATATATGGGATACATAGCCATGCTAAATATAAATATAGACTTTGCTAATATATATATATTTGGTGATATTGCGGCGAATATAGGTTACGCGTGTCCATTTTGGCATTCCATATATATTCATTAGTCATGGACATGAAACATTATATATTATACGAAGTGTGTATTATATATAAATGGTGTTTTCATGCCGTATATATCGGTGAGATATAGATAGCAGAGTATACGGTGTAGTTTGCATAAAACTACTTGCATACATAATCATATCAAGAGGTTTTGATTGTACATGTATGTACAGTTTATATAGTCTGGATTTCAATGCCAGTTGTCTCTCTCTCTCTCTCTCTCTCTCTCTCTCTCTCTCTCTCTCTCTCTCTCTCTCTCTCTCTCTCCAGAGCTTCATCAATAAAGTTGTAGTGTCGGTTTTCAGTATTATTTTCAAAATGGATGTCAGTGTCATACCAGCCATCTTACACACGCAATCTTCACGCATAACACACGAGCACGTATTGTATGATGTTCTAACATCTTTACAAATGCTAAATCTAACCGAGGGTTCTGTAGCTCAATTACAGGCTTGCATGAAACCGATTAAAGCACATATTTTATAAAGGACATAAATGTGTCAAGCACATATTAAAACATATATTTCTAGCAAACATTTTAAAGCACATATTACTAGCAAGTGAGCAACTCATTTCGCTCGTGTCCACTCTGCAGATTGCGTGCACACTGGCTAATTCATTCCGGAAACTATGCCTACGATACCTAAAGAACTAAGATAATGTCATGCATAAGTATACCTAGTATACCTAGTATACCTACGTACGTGACTACTCTTTTCTCAGACTTTGTGAAAGCGTATATGAACTACTATTTTTGTCACACTTTGTTGTGAAAGCGTAAGTGAAACGGCTGTGACTATCTAGAAGTGAATCTGGTAGAAGAAAGCTTCATTTAATCGATGGGAAAACGTTACCAATTGTCTTCGTTGGATATTGTTTCACCAATGGCTCCCGTAAAACATAAGCCGATACCTTTTTTTTCAAAACAGAGGTATATGTTTCCATAGATATTTTATCTAAAAATACCTATACACCAATACGCATTTATGTAGCACTGTAAAGGCAAAACAAATCATATATAATATATGAAGAGCACCAATATCCACATATGAATCGCATGAATTATATATATTTTATATCTTGAATTATCTCAAAATGTCATAGAAGTGCACCCAAATTTACTGATGCATCAATCTTTCAATTGTTTACATTTGCTTGTTTGATTGATTTCTACGTTCTGATCATTTGAGACAAAACTACTTTTAACTGAGGAGCATTCTCGAACGATAAAGTCGTACATGATAATGTATACAGTTTTGTCAGAAAATGAATATTTTCTAACATAGACATGCATTAAATATGTAGCATACTTACTATTATGCAAGTTGGTTGTCATAAATTTTACCATCGCGAACAAATGATTGTTTAGGTTACAGGCAGCACTATAATTTCAGGGAAACAGACAAATTAACCCACGGCACGATGGAATGCCATAAAATAATATTTGTTCTAAATTGGAGCATATTTAGTATTGTCTATGTATACAAAGGTAACCCTTATGAATATTGTCAAATAGAATTATTAAGATATCAGGTTTGTTCTCACCTTCTTGAAGGGTGACCAGAAGATTCTCAAAGAAGGTCCTCATCTCGCCGATCTGGTTTGTGGACGTGTTCCTGTAGTCGGTCAAAGTGCTGCTGAACTGCGACGCTATGGAGCCCAGTATATTTGTCCCACACTGAACAGCCTGCTGTAGTTCAGTTATTGCAGGAAACACAAAGAACGCTATTGCAGCCTTAACTTGCGTTTGTAAAACGGAAATAATTTCTGATCTACTCTGTGTGCTCAAGTTCGAGCAGTTATGGGCGCTATTTGAATCAAGGACAACACTTGCTGTGGCCATCATTGATGAGAACATGGTACTAATATCAATCTGAGGCAAAGTAATGTCTGGTACTGTTATGTTCGCTATGAGGTTTCCTATTTCAGTGACGACTGAGGCTGCACAAGATACGTTGTAATATGCTCCAAATTTGGTTAATATATTGATGCCACTTCTGGTAAAACATCTGTAGAATCCGTTGTAGTCAATAACAAACACGGAGGACGAGAAGACATCACTTACTGATGAAGGAGCAATGGCAACGGATGTGGTGATGTCAGAAGAGGTTATCACATCGATGACAATGGTAGAAGACGACAAGGTAACCGAAGGCATTATTGAAGTATCTGATGTTAATGTCAGTGAAGAACCTCCACCCAAAATACCAGTAGATTTTGTTTCTATTGCTAAAACAGATGAAGATGTCGCTGTATTCGAAAGGAGGCTATTTGTTCTAATCAGTGTGCTAAAAGCACTTCCGTCTGATATTGAGCTTAGGTCGCCTAAAGCAGATATAGATTCACGGATCAACACTGATGTCGGCGTAAGATCCAGAGCTGGTGTCCTGGTAGCAGGTCCTTGTGATGTTGTGACTAATTCAATAAGTGTAGAGGTCGATTCAGTGATTTGTACTGAAGACCTAACAACATCCGAAGCTGATGTACTGATAGCATATAGTGCTGACGATGTGACTACTTGGAAACCTGTAGACGTAGATTCATGAATAGTGGAGGAGTCATACAGCATTTTTGTACTGAGGGCATGTCCTTGTGATGGTGTGACTATTTCAGAAACTGCTGATAACGTTGACAAACCATCCACGATTGCGGTGCTGGTAGAATGTCCTCGTGATGTTGTATATATGTCAGCAACAGTAGATGATGTGCTGATTCCTTGCGATGAGGAACCATGGACCTGCGATGTACTTGACAGAGCATTCACAACTGATGTGCTGATAGAATGTGCTGATGATGTTGTGACTATGTCAGCAACAGCAGATAAGGTTCCGTGGATCTGCGATGTAGAAGATACATCATTGACAATTGATTTACTGATTCCTTGAGATGTTGTGAGTATGTCAACAACTGTGTATGGGGAACCATGGATCTGCGATGTAGTTGTTACGATGTCGGCAACTGCAGATGATGTTCCGTGAATCTGAGATATAGAAGATACAGCATCAACAACTGAGGTTCTCATAGAGTGTCCTTGTGTTGTTATGACTATGTCAGCAAAGGTAGATATGGTTCCGTGGATCTGCGATGTAGAAGATACAGCATCGACAATTGATCTACTGATTCCTTGAGATGTTGTTACGATGTCAGAAACTACGGATGAGGAACGATGGTTGTCCGATGTAGCTGACACAACATCCACGACTGGGGTGCTTATAGAATGTCCTAGTGATATAGTTACGATGTCAGCAACTGCGGATGAGGTTCCGTGGATCTGCGGTGTAGTTGACACAACATCCACAACTGAGGCGCTTATAGAATGTGCTGGCGATGTTGTTACGAAGTCAACAACTGCGGATGAGGTTCCGTGGGTCTGGGATTTAGTAGACACAACATCCACAACTGAGGTGCTTATAGAATGTCCTGGCGATGTTGTTATGATGTCAACAACTGCGGATGAGGTTCCATGCATCTCCGCTGTAGTTGACACAACATCCACAACTGAGGTGCTTATAGAATGTCCTGGCGCTGTTGTTACGATGTCAATAACTGCGGATGAGGTTCCACGCATCTGCGCTGTAGTAGACACAACATCCACAACTGAGGTGCTTATAGAATGTCCTGGCGATGTTGTTACGATGTCAACACCTGCGGATGAGGTCCCGTGGATTTGCATTGTAGTTGACACAACATCCACAACTGAGGTGCTTATAGAATGTCCTGGCGATGTTGTTACGATGTCAACAACTGCGGATGAGGTTCCATGCATCTCCGCTGTAGAATATCCAACATTCACGATTGATGTGCTGATAGAATGTCCTGGCGATGTTGTTACGATGTCAGCAACTGCGGATGAGGTTCCATGTATCTCCGCTGTAATAGACACAACATCCACAACTGAGGTGCTTATAGAATGTCCTGGCGATGTTGTTACGATGTTAGATACTGCGGTTGAGGTTCCATGGATATCCGATGTAGAATATCCAACATCCACGATTGATGTGCTTATAAAATGTCCTGGCGATGTTGTTACGATGTCAACACCTGCGGATGAGGTCCCGTGGATTTGCGTTGTAGTTGACACAACATCCACAACTGAGCTGCTAATAACATGTCCTGGCGATGTTGTTACGATGTCAACAACTGCGGATGAGGTTCCGTGAATCTGGACTATAGAAGATACAACATCCACAACTGAGGGGCTTATAGAATGTTCCGGCGATGTTGTGACGATGTCAACACCTGCGGATGAGCTTGCGTGGATCTGCGATTTAGTTGATACAACTCCTGATGTCATTGCGTCTACAACTGTGAGCGCGACTTCATTAAAAACTGTTGATTTGAAATCAATTATCGGCATTAAAGGAGATGTCCTGATAACATATGATTCTGATGTCAAAATTACATTGTCAACTGTAGATATTGAGTCAAGTATATTTTCAGAAGAGGATAAGCCATGCATGGGGTTAGTACTGTTAGCATTTCCATGTGATGGTGTGATTACACTAAGAAGGGTAGATGGGGATTCGTGGATGTGCAATGAACCTGATACAATAAGCACAACTGGTGAGCTGCTAATATGTCTTTCTGATGTTGTAATTATGTCAAAATCGGCTGATGAGGTTCCATAGAGGTGCAGGGTAGAAGATGGTGTAGAGATGGATACGTAGGTCTCCATTGAATTATAGACAACATCCGAAATTAGCTTACTGATACCATGCGCCTCTGATGTTGTGATAGCTGGAACTACTGTAAATTGATGGATAGTAGCTGTAGGCTCATGTATTTTAACCGTAGTCAAGAAGCCATGTAGCGTTGACGTGCTGATAGCATGTCCATCTAATGTGTTCATATCATTTCCTTTTGAAGCTGTGCGTGTGTCAATAATTGCGGATGCAGATCCATGTATCTGAAATGTAGAAGACACAACATCCAGAGTTGATTTACTGACAGTGTGTCCGTCTGTTGTGAGTATGTCAAGAAGTGCTGATGAGGATCCATGGATCTGCTCTGTAGAAGACACAACATACATAGGGGATTTGTTGAGGGTGTGTCCTTCTGATGTTGTGAGTATGTCAATAATTGCAGATGGGGATTTATGGCTCTGTACTGTAGAAGACACAGCACCTACAACCAATGTGCTGATAGCATGACTTTTTGATGTTGGGCGTATGTCAGGTATTGTAGATAAGGATCCATGGATCTGCATTGTAGAGGATACGGCATCAACACCTGATGTACTGATAGCATATCCTTTTGATTTTGTGAATATGTCAATAATTGTGGATGAGGATCCATGCATCTGCACTGTAGAAGATACTACATCCACAACTGATGTGCTGATATCATGTCCTGATGTTGTGAGTATGTCAATATTTGCGGGAAAAGATCCATGGATCTGCACTGCAGAAGACACAACATTTACAACTGATGTGCTGATAGCATGTCCTCTTGTTGAGAATACGTCAAGAACTGGAGACGAGGATGCATGGATCTTCAGTGTAGAAGACACAACATCCAAACGTGATGTGCTGAGAGTGTGTCCATCTGATGATGTGAGTATGTCAAGAAGTGCAGATGAAGTTCCATGGATATGCAATGTAGACGACACAACATCCACAACTGGTGTGCTGGTAGCATGTCCTTTTGTTGTGAATACGTCAAGAACTGCGGACGATGATCCATGGTTTTGCACTGGAGAAGACACAACATTTACAACTGGTGTGCTGGTAGGAACTGCGGGCGAGGATGCATGGATATTCAGTGTAGAAGACACAGCATAGATACTTGATTTACTGAGAGTCTGTCCTTCTAATGTTGTGAGTATGCCAATAGGTGCTGGTGAGGATCCATTCATCTGCACTGTAGAAGACACTACATCCATAACTGATGTGCTAATAGCATGTCCTGGTGTTGTGAGTATGTCAATATTTGCGGATAAAGATCCATGGATCTGCAATGCAGAAGACACAACATCCACAACTGGTGTGCTGATAGCATGTCCTTTTGTTGTGAATACGTCAAGAACTGCGGACGAGGATGCATGGATTTGCACTGGAGAAGACACAACATCCAGACTTGATTTGCTGAGAGTGTATCCTTCTGATATTGTGAGTATGTCAAGAAGTGCAGATG
>JAUTBT010027464.1:0-19539 GCA_032361225.1 Lepetodrilus schrolli
TGACCAGAGTGCTGTTAATCACACCAGAAACAGCCATATTTTGTACTTTAATTTGGGTGTCCCTAAATATTCAGACACGGGTCATTTTAAATTTTCGTATTTTTCTAATTATTCGTACGGCAAGAAAACTAATTATTTTATCCTGTACGAACTATTAGGGTAATTACGGTAGTACTTTTATTGCGCATTTTGTAAAGTGCATTCAATAGACTGAGCCTGAAACAACAAGATAATTTTCTTCACGATATTTGCGAGATACGGGCTGCAATAGATACTACATATCGCATACTAAAACAAAGCTGGTGACGTCAACTTTCTAAATATTGTTAATTTATTCACGTGTGCAGAAATATCAACCAATAAAGGCCTTGGTTACAGACCTGCACAGCAGTAAACAAAGACCAGTAATTTTTAAACAAGCTTTGTGATTGGTCGATTCCAGTTTCACAACGAGGTTCGTAATGGAAGTTTCAATGATTTGGTAAACAACGTGTTGGACACTAGCGGTAAAAACAGAGATTACAAGTCAAATTTAACGTTGTGTAGGATAATGTACTCAAAAGGTTAGAAGAGGATTAAGTGATACGCATTCAAGAAATATGACCGTTGCTAAGGACATTTTCACACCTATACCTTGACTTTAAAGTCAATTTTCTAAGATAAATGATTTTCGTGCATAACAGAATGTTTGACCATTTATTGTAATAATTTGATGAATTTTCATCCTAGAATAATAAATTTGGTATCATTTTAAAGCTTACACTCTGTTATTTCTGAAAATGTCCTTGTTTGGAGCAACGTGACTCATTTTGTGGTGTTGGGTCACAAATAATTAAGAAGCAAAAAAATTAATTATTAATATAAATATAGTTGTCTTTGATTACATCCATCTTGATTCCTGATGAGCTGTTTCTTGTACAGGTATTCGTGAGTTATCTGGATCAGCTGGCGCCATCTAGTGTCAGACGAAAACAGCTGGAAGAGCAGTACTATTTCACGTGCACATGTGATAGATGTTCTGATAAAGAAGTGGTGAGTACTAATCTATCATTTCATTTGATCTTTCACGTACAGCATCATCAATGGCATGTATCATGTTAGCACAACATTACAGGATGATAACATTATTGCAACACATTTGCTATTACTTGTCTGAGGTCGAGGTCATTTGCATAGAAATCACTCTTTCTCTTTCAGTCATACTAGGAAATCGAAAAATACATGGTCAAAAGAAACCTACTCTCCTCTATATAGTGTGATGAAATGTTTGGATTATAATAAAACAATTTGTCAGACATCTCATCATGTCCTTATTACATAAAATACCAAGACAGATATTGGAAAATAAAGAAAACTTCCTATTTGGAAAGACTGCTAATGGCCTCATATACTGAACATAATAAGAAACTGTGATAGGCTGCAACACCACATTCTTGACAATAGGCTGCAACACCACATTCTTGACAATTGTAATGATAAAGCACTATTAGAATGGACATATCAACAGAATTACAGAAAACAAAATCGGCCACAAGCGATTAGCTTACTGTAATTACCCTAATAATTCGAACCCTCTAATAGTTTGAAAACCTAAATTAATCGCCGAAAATATAACAACAAATTCCGACCCTATGACCATTTCTTTTCAAATTGTAATTTTCAAATTTTTCAAACAATAATTCTTTCATATTTTCTTTTTAAATATTTTTTTATTTATTTTTTCATTAAATCCCTCATTTATTTACCAATTCATTTACAACCATATTTTGTACTTTAATTTGGTTGTCCCTAATTATACGAACACCGATCAATTTTTTATTTTTCTAATAATTTGAACAGCTAAAAATCAAATTATGTTCTCCTGTTCGAATTATTAGGGTAATTATGGTATACAAACATACCATTTTATAATAAGAAAATGTGATATCTCCTTAACTCCAAACACATGTTACACCTGCAATTGTTGATGGTGATAAAGCATTAGATAATGGACATATCAACAGATCAATGAAGTAATTAACTACCAGCAATCAGGTTATATACCGTTTACAAGTTTGTAATAAAAAATTGTGATGGTTCCCTCTCCCATTTTACTCCAGCAAATGATAATGATAAAGCACTATGGACATATCAAGAGAATCAATTAAGTAATTAACTACCAGCAAACAGGCTTGGAGATTATGAAACATTTTGAGTATGATCTCATGCTTGACTTCAAATATATGGATTTGTGAATAAAACTTTGAGTTGAGCATGAAATTATACTCAAAAACGTTGGGGCCAGGTTATATCCCGTTTGCACTAAGTTTGTACTAAGAAATTGTTATGGTCCCTTACCCCAAACACATTTTACTCCAGCAAATGATAACAATAAAGCACTATGGACACATGAACAAAATTGGGGCTGTACGTGAGTTACGTTTATTTTTAGAATTTCCAAAAATTACCCAGAATCTACCATGTTCCAGTGATAGCCAAACACAAGTACTAGGCCTTGGGTTGATTAAACTCCAGAGAAAATCTTAATAAGCCATTAATATGGATCATGTGCTTAAATTTAATGTTGTTCAGTATGGTCCACACGTGATACAACGTAAGGTATGTAAATAAAACAACAGCCACGCACAAGTCACCGTGTAGGTTATCACCAGAATCTTGAAACCAGATACGTCTAAAAATAATTTGACTCACTTATGCTCACTTGAGATGTTAACTACCAGTAATCAGTTCTATGAATTATAATCTAACATCAGGATAGGTGTCTAAACTCCTGGCAGGAGCCAGCTTGAAAATTCTGATCTCATTCTCATCCGGCATGGACACTGCAAGGAGCTTACTTATTGAACTGAAAGCGAGGCCGGTTGGTCGACGCAGTCCAGACTCCCGCCCGCCAGCCACGCAACCGAGGAACTGTCCCAAGTTCGTGAACACGAGGACACGATCGTTTCCAGAGTCTGCGACAAATACGTTGTCATCGACGTCAAAGCAAAGCGCTTTCGGATATCGAAGGTCACTGTCACCAGAACCTTGGCGTCCAAACTTGTACAGGAATCGTCCGTTCATGTCGAAGACCTTGACCATGTGGTTGCTGGTGTCAGACACGAAGATCTTTTCGCTGTTGACCGCGATGTATCCAGGATTGTCAAAACGGTCGTCAGCGGAACCATGCGACCCAAACTGATGTTTCAGGATTCCTAAAGAAGTCATGATGGTGACATTTTCAAATATCATGTCGGTGAACAAGAAATGTCCCGATGGCGTGGTCGCCAAGCCGAACGGGAACGTGGCTCCCGCTGGCCTCAAGGTAGTTTTGAGGTCACCGTCAAGGTCGTATACTTTTACGGTTTTAGTGAGTTCGTCGGTGATGGCAATGTCGTGCTGTGGCGTCATGGCGATGCTGCGGGGGATTATTTCGCCAGCGCCTATCACGTGAACGGATGTCCCTCTGTTGTCGAACATTTGCACACGTCGGTTCCCATTTTCAGCAACCAGCAATTTGTCGTCTGCCGTGAAGCAGATGCTGTATGGCAGATGCAGACTTCCCATGGAATGGCCATATCCACCAAATACCGATAGCAGTTCCGATTCTCCGTATGGGTTCCGTGGAGTGGGTTCATCAAAATTTACGTTCCCTCTTCGGAGATCAAAGTCCGTTCCGAGGACATCTGAATTCGATGGGTCCTCGAAATTAGCATCATCATCTGAGTCATCTGAGTCATCTGTACTGTTGTCTGTGGATCGATCATCTTGTCGAAAGGTCGAGGCTGCAGTGTATTCCTGTTTGAGGTCCATAGTCAAGAGTTTGCCAAGTTTTAAGAAGTGTCCTGGTTCGAATCTCACGAATGTTTGCAGGCTGGATGGAAGCGAGACTCTTGTGTAGAATTTAGCGTTTTCCATTTCTCCGGCTAAAGCTGGAAGTTTCGCCAACAACTCTTGAATGCTATCACTCCTGAGAAGAGACCCGATGTTGGCTTGGAGCGATTCGCAAGACGTCAAATTTCCTCGGAATCGCTCTTTGAATTTAAAAACATCGCTGCATTTCAAATCGTAGATGGTTTCCAGATCTCGCAGGATCTCGGTTTCATCTCCGAGGATCCTGTTCACGACCGTCCGAGACTGTTTCCTGATCTGCAGTTTTGTTTCCTCGTACATCCCCTTCAGCCTCCCCTCCAAGCAAGTAAGATGGAAGAGCGTCTCGTGGATGGACCAGATCTGTTCTTGCACGTGACCCAGGTTGCCGTGGAGGAGGGTCCTCTGCGCCGAGGAGGCCACACTGCTGTGGCAGACATCGTGGTACTTGTGGTTCCCCATAATGCACAGGACGCAGACGGGACGATCGCAGTCACCACACGTATACCTCGCGACCTCACCGGGGTGGGAGCGACATTTCGATCCACGACCTTGACCTTCGGGGGTCACATCCATCAAGAAGTGATGACTGAGGACTGGGGAGAGACGGTGCTGGAGAGAGCAGTCCTCGCAGAAATATTTCTGGCAATCCGGACAGAAATGTTTCGCCGGGCGGAGGAACTCGTCGCTCGGGCATATTCCGCAGATTCCTTCCCTCTTGAGACTGGCGACTTCTTTCAGGGCGTCGCTGAACTTGTTGAGACGGAAATCGATCGGGAAGCCGTCGACGCCTTTTAAAGGAACCTCGGTTGCTAGGCGACAAGAAGGACAACGGAACTTAAAGGCACGCACCCTGCCCGTGGAGGTTGTCCTGATGTGGGTGTCGAGGCAGGACTGACAGAACGAGTGGAAACAAGGAAGGACGCGTGGTCGTGAGACTTGACCAAGACAGATGGCGCACTGAAGCAACTCCTGTATAGGATTCTGGAGTGCCATGAATAATCAGGGGAGACAATCGTGGTGTTAGTTCAGTAAAGTTAAAAAAACAATATTTAAATTTTTTTTATGAATAAATAACTGTTTGCTTCTATCCGTTTCAAATTTAGTATAAAAAGTAATTCACTGTTGCTTCTATCTTTTCCGTATGGATTTTCTTTTTCATATGACAATTTCCAACTTTTTAATTGCAGAACATAATTACCCCGTATGCAAATGCAGTAGATTATATTTTTCGGTTCCAATGATTCATGAAAATGAAAGTCTGTCGATATCTCAGCAGCAATCTCAGAATATTAATCACAGTTTAACACAATAATCCACACATACAGCACATCCCACTTTTCACTGAAACACAACCATGTGTTCCACAAGGGTTCGTACTGCGGTACCGACACCACAAGAAAATGCTCTCACCGCAGCAAAATATGCACCTGCATTTCCGCAGCCATTAAGTGATGGAAATGGTCACACTTTGCGAATTTATGAAATAAGCAACAGATGGTCGGTTGTACATTTCAACAAATGCTTGACGGTATTGATCCAATGACGGACGTTTAGGTATATGAATTGTCGTACATTGCACAGCTGTAGTGTGTATATTGATTACAAATCTAACTGGACCTTGCCTTCTATCATTGCTATTACTGAAGTCTATTGTTTGTGATAATGTATGCAAGTGCTGCGTGAACGTTCTTGTTTCATATTGGGAAGGATTATTAAAGGATATAAATGATGGGGTTATTAAAGGAATTTTTAGTCACGGTATTGAGTATATAAGGAATTTGTTTCTGTAAATGACAATGTTCAGTTTCAATATTTTGATAACTTAATTACATATTAGTTTGGAAGTAATTTGAAATTCAATTTATTTAAAATGATTTTTATGTTTATTTTATGCTTGAAAATTATAGATTTGTTTTAGCTCATTTAATAATAATTTTACCTTGATTTTAAGTAATAGTATATATACTTTCATCACATAGATATCAAAACTGATGGTTGATGCTAATAAAAACACAAAAATATCTCCAATTTATGTGGACAATTTTCAAAATCATCTTGTTTTCTATTTCCCGGTTGTTTTGACATTTTTTCAAAATTGTGAATGAAATTTAAAATATAAATTATTCCATCAGTCCATTGGAAATGTGTGTTGTATTATAGATTGTTCATCCATAACATTATTTCTTTCATGCTGATTTCATACCAATGTTAATGTCAATAATTTTGATAAGAATATTAAATTTGGTAAAATATTTTACATAGAAATTTTTTTTAAAATATTTTTTTATACATATTTCAAGTAGTCTGAGAATTCCTTCATATCAGGCTTAGCAATGTCAATGGATCTGCAGAAATTCGCTGATTTATTTGTCCTGGGGTTGATTTATTTGTCCTGGACGTGGCTTGGGGCCTGCAGCCTGGATTTTTTCAGCTGACATCACAATTGTCTGTTGCCCTCATAAGTGTCATCTTGTTGGTGCATGTTAGTTTCACTGGGATGATTGACAGCTATAGCACAGTGTATAGGGTAACTTTATCTTGTTGACCCCAAATTGTCCCCTTTTAATCCCTCTTTATCACTTATTGTGTCGAGATGACCCAGATATGGATTTTTTCTTACTACTAACATAGACACACCTGTTGCAGACAAATTGCTAACCGGCCCCTTCATCATCTATAGATTTTTTTTGATTTATTCACAACTGCTGCACATATTATTGCATATCTAATGAAAATATATTGATGTCTGTTAAAAGTATTTCCAACCACATCTCAGATATTTCTAATTATTTGTCTGGGACTGTTTTTAATACAATATTTCATTTCAATTAATTTTATTTTATTAAAATATATATTTTTTCTTAAAACTATACAATCACGGTTTGTTGATATATTTCATGGTCAAACATATTTATCTGAAAGTATGTACATTTGATTTGTCTACACAATTATATTGGGCAACAAACTACATGTTCCACTGGTTTTCAATATTTTAATATTTTTATTTATTATTTTTATTTTTATCTCGCAATAAAAAACAAACGAAAATATAAAAGTATTGAAAATCATTATTATTATTATTATTATTATTGTCAAATTTCTGTCAGTTATTCTTTCATTTCAGGATGGGTTGAAGCTCAGCATTAAGTGTCTTCAAACAAACTGTGATGGAACATTGCTATACAATGAAGGTGATTTATAGTCTTTCTATTTCTTTGTGACATTTCATATGTGTGACAGTGTACATTTCATATGTGTGACAGTGTACTTTTCACATGTGACAGTTTACATTTCATGTGTGACTGTGTACATTTCAGATATGACTGAACATTTCAGATGTGACAATGTAGGTTTCATGTGTGACTGTACATTTCAGATATGATGATGTACATTTCAGATATGACTGTGTACATTTCAGATGTGACAGTGTACATTTAATATGTGACTGTGTACAATTCAGATGTGATTGTGTACATTTAAATGTGATTGTGCACATTTTGGATGTGACTGTACATTTCAGATGTGACTGTGATGTGACTGCATTTCAGATCTGACTGTGATGTGACTGTATATTTCAAATGTGTAACTATATACATTTCAGATGGAACATATGCTCCGTGTCAGTCATGCCAGTCCAGTGTCATGGATTCCGCCGACTTGGAACAGATACAAAGTGTCATGGAAGAATCAAAACAAGTGATACAGAGAGTGGATGACCTCAAGAAAACAGGAGGTCGAGCCCTACTTCTACAGCCTTATTTATAATCTTTTTGATGTTTACGGAATGTCAGATTACAAGCCACAGAATATAGCGCTATGAGAGTCATAACTTACTATATGTAGGCATACAGTGTTATTCAACAATATAAATACTTAAATTTGTGATAAAAATATATATACCATATATATAAATGTTAACATCAGCACAGCATATGATCCAACAGTGTATTCCTAATGACATGTTTCAGACACAGATGCACAGTTGACGACGTGTAAACAAATGTTGTCTCGGCAGAAGGTGCTGACGTCTTTTAATGTCTATCACGTACAAATGCTCGATCGTGTGCTGGACGCGTGCATTGACAGGTCACTATGGCAAGAAGCGGTGAGCTACGGAGAAAAGACCATTCAGCCTTATTTGTGAGTTGTTTTTAAGTTTGTGGAATTCCATATTTTATTGTTGTTTGTTTGTGCTTTGTTTGTCATCTCTAAATAACCAAGCCCCAATGAATGAATTATTGTTTTAACGTCGCAGCAGAAATATTTCACCCATACGCGACGAACCAATCCCCAAGATTACGGAGCATTTTATGATTTCAAAGTTATGTTCACAAATACCCATATCAAATTTGAGCTTGAGCATGAAATCGCACTCAAAATATTTTGTAATCTCGGGGCCAGATTATCACTTTTCTTTTGTAATGTTGTTTCTATCCCACGTTGCAGGAAGCTGCATCCTCCATATAGTCCTACAGTGGGAATACAGCTGATGAAGTTGGGAAAATTACAGCTGTACATCCAACAGCTTCCAGCTGCTTTATCCTCATTACAACAGGTACGGTGAGACAATAGTAGAATTGATAATGTACCAAGGGAATTATGAATGTGCCTTGCATGTAATTCATTCGATTATGACTAAGGATACATTTTTATTTTTCATATTTAATATTCCCACAGATGTAAACCACCAATTCAATCAATCAGTCAATTTTTATATTACGATACATGTATTATGTATCCCGAAGTGAATAAAAAAATAATACATGTTTTGTCCATCCGAGATATAAAATTCTACACATCGTCATATATATCCTATATATTTGTTTACAGGCAGAGTCCATATTGTCAGTCACTCATGGGAGATCTCACTACGTGTATAAAGAGCTCGGTCAATTGCTTGACCAGTGTGGAGAGCAGAGTAGACTGGTGGCCATTGAACATTCATGACGTCCTTGTACGATAATCTTGAAGATAATCTTGAACATTACTTGGCACGCTACAAAGTAGTGGCTGTTTGAACGGTTCCGTAGGAAAATAGCATGTGTGCAGTCCATTCTGTTCATGCTTTGGGTTTTCCTGCTATTTCATACAAAACACTCAAAATGGTTCAAAAGCCGAAGTAAAAAGTAGTGCTATGTAGTACCACCATGTGTTGGCTGAATGGCTAGTGTAGCGTTATGTAGCACCTCGTAGAGAAATGTATTGTAGTCTGAATGCAGCCCTGGTCAATGAGAAAATAAATATAAATTTGTACTTGGAACACTCGTTTGTTTTTTTGCCATTATGAACTCACTGCAAATGAGAGTTAAATACAGCTTCGATGATTTGGGACACAATGTGATACCAGATTTACCTCATTCTCTTCAAACAGAGCACCTTCACTACAAAGACTGTTCGAGTCCTATGTAACAGTTAGCCATATATTGTCTTCTCATCATGGAGTTAAGACACATTTCCAGACAATGCACAACCTTTAGTTGTAACATTTGCTGTACTCTTCTGATGATGTCAGTATTTACACCCCCAGTCACACTGTCAAGGATCGTCTGGCCGGATATACGACGGATAAAAAAACTCGAGGATGACCCCCGGATAGTGATCTATAACCGAGGTGCCCTATGGATGCAGCATGGTTTAACTACGGTTTTCGACGGATAAACCAAAGATAAAGAAGAATAGGGGCTAGTTGACGGGGAGTACTACGGATTGGTACAGTGTAGTTTAGTTTACCCTGGGGACTTGAAGCCGGGTATTATTACGATTAAGTACAGTTTATTACAATTAAGTAGTTTATTACGAATTAGTACGTTCTACGGATCAGTAAGGATGTACTACGGTTGTCCGATCCGTGATGAATTTTTGAACGTTCAAAATTTCCATGGACATGCAACAACTACTACTACTACTAACTACTACTACTAACTACTACTACTGCTGCTTCTGCTGCTGCTGCTGCTTGCTGCTGCTGCTGCTGCTACTACTACTACTACTACGTCAGGGACATAATACGGACTACAGATTTCCACGAATGATGCCAGATTGAATCCATTGAATGAATCCGGCGTCCCGATCCTTGACAGTTTGAAAATATATGGTTTTTCATCTCAGCATCTTCAGATTGCTGCAATGTTACTGACATACTGCAGGAAAACCAAGAATATGGGAGTCAGACTTGGATCCTTATGTAGTCCAACACATTACCAACAGAGCTACTTGATGGACTAATGTTGATTGTGTAGGATACTGTAACGTTCATCTGAACTCGCACCACACACACATCAAAAAATGAAAACAAACAAAGAATTAGTTTTTACAGTATTTTTTTACTGCATGAAAGAAAAGGTTTATACATTTCAATAATAGTTACAAAATAAACTGCCAAGCAACTGAACTTAGCAAAGACTGGAATGCAATACTTCGTTCGGTTTATTTAAGATATTACACCCGTTATCAAAACCCTGAATCATGCCCGATCAGGGCCAGTCTTTTGAAATGACCAGCCCTAACCAAGCATGCTCAGAATTGAAATATACATCAACAATCGTGTCACTTGCATCATCCCTTTTACACAAAGGTATTGCAAATACCATAGGTACTGTGAATACCACAAACAATACCTTATTTTTTTTCTGTCATTCGGGATGTGGCAACCGACATGACTTTGATGGTGGTGAATAATAAATAATGTCAAATCCGGTAAGTTCACACATTGAGAGTCTATACCTCTTTCTGGATATACGAAGACAAAAATAATAGACCGAAGACGACACATCATTGACAAATCGTCGGAAATGCAAAAAAAATCTAACGTTCTTTGACATTTCTTGCAAAATTGTTCGTCTTGGTATAGCATAAGCCTGATGGAGATCTGATCCAGATATTGTAGTGCAGATGCTATGTTTTTCTCCTGCTTAATGTCATTTATTATATGTTGGTGTCACTTTATCAGTTGTATTGTGGCTTGTATCTTAACCGACAAGCCAATATCAAACCAATTTGTGCGATATTCTTCATCATCGGTGTCGATACACAATCATATATTTTTTTCAGTATCAGAAATACAACACTTGAAAATATAGATTTCCTTGAAATTAGTGAAATATTTACCTCAATATGTTAATTAATTATGGCATTGTCAATTATCCAATAGTTATTATTTTATATATATAATATATATCAATAAGCACATGACTCAACAATAATACATTTCATGTCATGTCTTATAGTAATAGTACTATGACGTACAATTTCATAATAATTATTCAGTCCTGTGAATAAAGTTGCGTGACACTGTAATGTTTCCTCCAAAGTATTTTGTGGATGTGTCAACACAATGCTTACAATGAAGCAAAAAGGAAATCCATTTGATAAAATATACCTTGCAAATGATTACATGATAAACATATGTTTATATGATAGCATGCTGCCAAAGTCTAGCTAAAACACAAGTATATTTGCTTCCTACATTAACTTCATTCAAGAAAATTCACACTCAAAATTATCGCTACTAATATTCCAATACAATTATTTTAAACAATGACAACTTCATTGCGTTCAACATAACATTTATATTTTATTTTCCATGTGTTCAAATTTTACCAGCCATTGAAAATATTGGACATTCAATTCAGGAGAAAAATATAAGTTTTGGTTAATAATTACAAATTCTCTTGAAGGTTTGCCTATTTGATCAAACTTAATATTGATCATCATTAAATAAGTGTATTTCATGCAGTAAATATGAACTTGGATAGCACCAAAGACTTTAAAAAGAAACAGAAAGAAAAAAGATATACCAAACTTACAACTATTAGGCATAGCAAGCATTTAGCAAATTTGTGGTATTTGAAATGTCATGGATGTTTAAAAGTGAGGCCTACATATTATTTAATATTTGTTTACATCGTCCCCTAGCATGTGACATTTATTTACTTATATAATTTTAATGAAATATTTTAACCCAGAATGTAAAAAAAAAGATAATAATTAAAAATCATATTTCCTAACAACACCCTGTATTTCTTTTCTCCCTGAAAATGTACACACACAAAAACATGTTCAAATTTCAGCGAGAGAGGACACCATTTTGTTCAAATATGAACAAAGTATCACGTGACTCGATTATAATCTCCGTGACATGGTTATGATCGCAATATCGCAAAATGTAACGTGTAACATTTTACACCAGCTATGGTTTAAATATGATTACTTGTGTTGGTTATGCTGATCGTTTATAACTCATGCATGTTAAACAACCACTTGTCATTTATGATTAAAAATAAACTTCCCTGACAAATCTTTTTTCACGGAAATATACAATGACATGACACAGGGAGCTGACAAATTAAGAGATATAAAGTTAGTAGCAATTCCTTTACAATTGCTTCACGGAAAATGTACAAATCACAGTTTTCCATTATAAGATAAATTATTGAAGGTAGGAGTAAAAAGAATAGAAGCACTAAACATGCAGTTTAAATTTCAACTTTTCAAATTCTATTTAAAATTGTTTTATTAATGCATTTTACATCCAATCAGTTGAGTGGGTAACCTAATAAATTGGGACTAGCTCGTAGAATGGTTTGACTAGATTTGCACATCAGTTATAATTTGTAATTTTAACCTAAAATTTACATTGATACTTTCATTAAATAATCTAGGAAATAGTTAATATAGATAACAGCTAGTTGTAAAATTAGTACTATTTATAATATTTAAGTCTTAACTTTTTGTTATCGACATATAATTAATTTTTTTTAACAAACATAATAAATTATATTGGTTATATTTTTGAAAACCTGTACAAATGATGTCAAATCCAATACTTTTGAATCATAATCTACTGCACATTACATATTGTAGCAGTTTTCACCATTGCACGGGCAAGCAACTTCAATAAATACCAATTCTCCACATAATATCTTCCACGTTGTCGATAGATTCGTAGCTTTCACCTCGTACATGTCAATCATGTATTTCGATTGAACACCAAAAAAGTCGAACTGATTTTTAAAAAATAATAGAAGGAAAAAAAAGAAAATATTGTGTTTAAATGTCACTTGAACATGTCACAAGTAGTTGGTTGTACTTGAATGCGACTGGGCGATAGTGCATGAGTAAAATCCATCCTTGGCTTCTTAAAAGAGTCACATCTCGGGAGTACATCAGCAATACTTTTGAGTCACCAGATGGAGGCTATCACAGAATGCACAGGAGAGTTTTATAGTCTGGATTGCACATTTGTTATTGTTGTTTGAGCAGTTATATTTTATAAAAAAAATAATAAAATTAAAAAAAAGAAATAAAAAAAAAGAAATATAAATAAGGACAATCCGTTGTTGATACGATTCTACGACGTGGTCATCTTGTCTCAAGCGGAGGCTCAGAAGATCCTATGAGGCACGGAACATAGGGACGTATTGCATAGGACCCGGGGGGATTGGAAGCGCAGTACGTGTAGTAATCTCAATGTTCCACGGCCTCCAAGGCAGCAACTCTGTGGGGCTCGCTCACTGGCCATGTGTGTGTGTGTGTGTGTGTGGATGCTTGGGCGATCACGCTGGTTGTCATGGGAGACGCAAAAGATCTCGCTCAGAGAGCAGGTCCAATGGAATGGTTCGCTACGAACGACGAGAATTTAAAACTTTTTTCACTCTCGAAAATAGAAAAAGATGTGGCGGCAGATCTACGGGAAATGAATCCACGCGATGATCACAGAGGGTTTATTTGTGTTTGTTTTGTTTGTGCCGTAACCACGATGATGACCTCAACCTGATGATCTTGTATCGCCATGGTGCAACGTGGCATCAGACCAGCTGATTGGCTGCCACCATGGCCGTGTGCGACTTTCCGAACACCAGTCGCAGCTCTTTGAAGTGTTGAGTATAATTTGAGCAATTCCTATTTGGAGCATCGGACTTCCTCACTCGAAAGACATGAGATTTACAGGAGGCTGAAAACAAATTAAGAATATTCATTTAAACATATTAAGAACATTATGTAGATTGTTTAAACATATCTTAAGTAAATGCAAATGGATTTGTGCAAAAGCCAGCCATACAAAATTCTAATTTAACATAACATAAACATTATGTAGATATTTTGTGTGTCCCTCATTAAATTATTATTTCCATAGTGTAATTATTATGGTAGTGGTAGTGGTAGTAGTAGTAGTAGTAGTAGTAGTAGTAGTAGTAAATTTAATAATAGAACTTTATTATTTTTGCCAAAGGGTTTTCTGCATTGTGATTTGAATTTGGTCAGGAGAAATTTTCATGCAAGTCTCGCATCCACTATGAGAGTGAGTGAGTGAGTGAGTGAGTGAGTGAGTGAGTGAGTGAGTGAGTGAGTGAGTGAGTGAGTGAGTGTGAGGTATTGTTTTACATCGCAGCGGGAATCTTTCAGCCATATGCGATGATGCATCCACCATAAGAGCACATCTCACTACAGTCGACCCCCGTTTATCCGGACGGTTGCGTTCCCAACAAAATCGTGTGGGTAACTGAATTTCCGGATATCTGAATTTGACAAGTGTCTGTCAAGAGTTGCTCCCCTTTTCATAGAAATTAGTAAACAACACAGATAGACAACTTCAGTTCATTTAATCAGTTATTTCAGTTTCGTGGATATTAAAAATATGCTGCGGTTCGTAATGTGCCAAAACTTTCTTTAAATCTAACCTGCCACTTACAACTAATTCCTGACTTGCACTAGCACATTTTGTGTTTAGACATGGGCATTCTTAACGATCTTAACTCAATTTGAATCCAGCGCAAATGACACTGATTATTTTCAACAGCTATTGTAACGTAAGATAAACAATGTGTTGCTTTTATGTCGCTGTCGGTCTAATTTGTTTTGACTGTATTAGCAGTCGATGTTTTCTTAGTTCTTTTGTCGTCCGGTATTCTGAATACAGATTGTACCTAATTTGTCTAATTGGTGTCAGGATATGGCTGACCGGAAACGGGAACCGAATTTCGGGTTATCTGAGTCATTTTATATAGAAGATAATTGATTCCCGGTAAAAAGCGTCTGGATAACGAGGGAACCGGTTATCTGAAGTCCGGGTAAACGGGGGTCGACTGTACTGTCATATATGTTTTTGGTACTCATTATTTTCTACTGCCTTTTATTGTGAACTATACATTGCTTAAATGTTTAATATACTTGATCCACAAAGAAACCGACTCACCCACCTGTCTGACTTGCTATACTCTACCCACAGGGTAACTGACCCACCAACCTGTCTGATTTGCTATACTCTACCCACAGGGTAACTGACCCACCAACCTGTCTGACTTGCTATACTCTACCCACTTTTAATAATCGCTTTCAAGAATCTTTCACTTTTATCACGACTTGTCAGTTTAGGGCAGGTGGAAACCCACAACATCCGTAGCACTGAATGTTGCAGTAAACCTGCGAGCATTGGCTGGTACTGACAAGACCAAGGATGATAATTACATTGCCACTCTTCAGCCAGCGCATCCTATCAATATCGCGTCAGAAAGGTAACTTTCGCGAACATTGATGCTGGGCCCCCATGCAGGATTTGAACCCGGAAACCTTGGCTCCGAAGTCCAACTGTTCTACCACTGTGCTACCACCTGCCTCGTGTGACATGCTATACTCTACCCACAGGGTAACTGACTCACCCATCTGTCTGACTTGTTATACTCTACCCACAGGATAACCAACTCACCCATTTGTGACTTGCTATACTCTACCCACAGGGTAACTGACCCACCAACCTGTCTGACTTGCTATACTCTACCCACTGGATAACCAACTCACTCATTCGTGACTTGCTATACTCTACCCACAGGGTAACTGACCCACCCACCTGTCTGACTTGCTATACTCTACCCACAGGGTAACTGACTCACCCATCTGTCTGACTTGCTGGCCCACTCCAGTGAGAGGAAAGCTGACTTAGACATGACGGTGGCGGAAGTAGCAGGCTGAGGGCTCCACGTCCACACCCTGTGTAAGGAGCAGAAACAGCATCCAATTGGCTGTGCACGACCATGTCACAAGACACATACTTCTGTGTCAAAACTTAAAGAATAGAGCATTGTTTCATGAAGCTCTCATAAAATTATGGTCTTGAAAGACTTACAAGAGTACTTATGGTCTTGCAGTAGATATGAAAGCGTAATGAAACGGTACCCAGAATATATATTCCGACTGTCATCCATTCTTAATACAAGATACAAGAGGATAGCAGTTACAAGGCTTAATAATACTAATACTAATAATAATATTGATGATGATGATAATGATGATAATAATTGCATATATTAAGTATATAACATATATATGGCAACAGTTTTAATACATTGTGATGCAAGGTGGATACAATATATAATGGTTGCATACATATGATAAATACAATATATATCCATCTTTTCTAAGAATTTTGGTAGGATCAGATTAGTGTTCCTGTATGCTTGCAAACAACTATGTGGTGTTCTCCTGGCCTCGAGATCATGAAACCTTTTGGAGTACGATTTAATGCTCAACTCAAAGTTTTGTTCACAAATCCCCATAAAAGATTTGAGCTAGACTATGAAATCGTACAGTTTGGTAATGCCGGGGCCAGGTTCTAATAGTGGACTGACTTACTTGACAACTCCATCCACATCGAGACTGGCTACGTACTGCCCGGACACACTGAACTTGCTGTATGACAGTGCTGAGTGGTGCTCCGAATACTCTTCCTGACCACATACAAATACGTCAGAAATCAACGTGAACAATACGTCAACATCTGACTGAAAATATCAGTGATAGAGAGGAAACAGTAATCAAGTTAATAAGTAAAATGAAATATTTCGCAAAAACTTACTTGACTCAGTAAGAGGAAAGGGCAGTCAGCTTCTGAAAAAGTAAACATGGTAGAAATCAATATTGAACAAAATACATACGTACAAAATTGATATAGTCCCCAAACCCATTATACCCTTACAGTACCTGAAATGCCAGCTTGGGTTGTATATAATTCCCCAGGGAGTTGAGAAGGTGAAATTAGTATTTATTGATCCATTGATTGGAGTAATAATAATGTAGTGCTTTGAGTATTCTTTCGAGTATGGATATAGCACATAATAAGTGGACTTATTACTATTATTAAATATGCTTAAAAAAAAATCAACAATGGATGCTTTACAATAGCTTATTTGGAAACAAATAATAAATTAAATTAAATGTCAGGTGTGTTTTCTTTCAAATGAAAATAATAGACTTGTCATTGACTTATTGTGGTACCAGCAGTGGCTCCCTCTAGTGAGCTGACAGACGATGTGTCCGACGTCTCGGACAGTCTTGACTTGTCACTGTCAACACTGGTCACTCTGGCTGGACTGGGAGGAGGGGTCGGCTGTGGCTTCCTGAGGGTGACTCCTGTGGTGGGCGGGGCACTCTGACTGACAGTGGGCGGGGCACTCTGACTGACAGTGGGCGGGGCACCAGGGGCGGGGAGCTGATCCTCTAGAACAGGCCGAGGATGCTTTGGTTCTGAAGTCTGTTTCTACAATAGTGAAAATATCTCCTTACCATAAATCCTGCATTTCATGAAAGGGTCATATCAGTAGTGAGAGCATAAATCACAGTTTACATCATTTCCTATAGTAAAAACAATGCAGATGTCCTAATTTAGGCTTGGACTAGAGTAATAGAAAGTAAAAAATAAAAGCTTTTCTGAAATGTAACCTAACCTGAAAGGACTGCACTGATGGACAACTGCTGACTCTTTCACTGGGCTTCTTTGCATCTAGACCAAGCAATTCTTTTCTTCGTTTCTCATTCTCCTCTGCACTAAAAGAAGCTCTAGAAGGAGCCACCACTTCCTGTGTTGATGACGGGAAGTTTCCCGCTGATGTCTGACCTCCAACCTGTGGGGTTACCACGGAAACCGACTTTGGTACTGGACGTTTGATTGGTGCTCTTGTTGGCACAGATGCAGGTTGGGGCATTTTGCCAGTCACCTTTATTGTCCTTGGTTCTGGTTTTACTATGGCAGATTCTTTCTTACGACCAATCAGTGGCGACGATAAATTTAGTGGGAATCGTCGTGGCTTGTGGTGCTTCTCTGGAAGTGGTGTATCCCTGGAGACGAAGCAATGCAGGAATAGACCTCCAGGGAGTTGAGAGGGGAAGTGAGCGCACACTGATCCACCAACCGGGATAACTATGTAGTGCCAGGAGCATGTTTGGATGCATGAATTGGCTCTTATGTACACTTCATTATTTTTTATATTTAACATGTTGTTAATGTCATTGAAACTTGTGAAATAACTTAATTCCACATTACCTGTTGTATCTGTTTGTTATTTATGTAACCTTTCCAATGAGGTATTTCAATACCAAATGCATCTCAGAAACAAGTGTTTATATTTGATTATTACATTATTTTTATGAAGCAAACTTCTAGATTTTGGTTGGGGATTTCTCAAGCTTCTAGGCTATGTTTAATAGCTATCCTAATTCCTACTAATATGTCCTTTTGACACTGTGGTAGGAACCTTCCAGTAAGTTCACAATGTCATGCTTACATTAGTAGCAATGCTATATGGTCACTCAAATACCAACTTACTCTGATAGACCGGAGAAGTCATAGACAAGGTCTGATGCCGATGTCTTGATCTCCTGTAGACTCTCCTTCTCCTTCTGATGCTGTTCAGAATCAGACTGTTGTGACAATACAATTACCTGAATGGATAAAAAAGGAATCCAATGAAATAACTTTGCTAATGATAAATGATGCCTTCTATTCATTTTGGACAGAATTGACCTCTCGCCAATGCATAGCTGTATTCTGTTTGGCTGACTGGTTCTTTTTTCTTTCTTTTTTTTAAAAATTGGGGTTTAGAGTTGCTTTCAAGATTCTTTCACTTATATCACAACTTGTCCGTTTAGGCAGGAGGAAACCTGCAACATCCGTAGCACTGAATGTTGCAGTAAACCTGCAAGCACCAGTTGGCACAGACAGACCAAGGATGATAACTGTATTGCCACTCTACAGACATTGCATCCTATCAATATCGCATCAGAAAGGTAACTTTCACGAACATTGATGCCGAGCTCTCAGGGCAGGATTTGAACCTGGAACCTTTGGCTCCGAAGTCCAACGTTCTACCACTGCGCTACCACCCGCCCTCCTGGCTGGTACTGTACTGTCACTAACTCGAGACTGCCCAAGTATGAACATGACGATGACCAATGATTGCTGTTCCTTGTTATAATTACCTTGTGCTTGAGGAATTCATTTTCTTCCTGGAGCAACTTCATCTTTCTGAATTCATGTTCCATGCTCAGCAGAGTGGGCACAGGTGCTTGTGTTAAGGAATGTAACATGTTCTCAGCAAGTAGTAAATACAACAATTTATATTGAAGGTCCAAGATAAAGAACGTAAGGGTATACATACAATTCTAGCTAAGCTTTTTGTGCTAACACAAGTGATATTATTCAAGTATTCTGTAATAAATAGATTCATATTAATTTAATTTTTAATATTGTTTTTTTTTTAAATTGGGGTTTAAAGCCACTTTCAAGATTCTTTCACGTATATCATAGCTTGTCAGTTTAAGGAAGGGTGAGTGAGGAAGGGTGAATTTTTGTTTTACGTCACAGCGGGAATCTTTCACCCATACGTGACGGTGAACTAATTAACTATACAATATAAA
>JAUTBT010027475.1:0-19532 GCA_032361225.1 Lepetodrilus schrolli
TCGCAGGTTTACTGCAACATTCAGCGCTACAGATGTTGCGGGTTTCCTCCTGCCCTAAACTGGCAAGTCGTGATATAAGTGAAAGAATCTTGAAAGAGACTCTAAACCCCAATAATACAAAAAACATATTCATCAAATTCATGTTTCTACAAACAGGTGACCATATTTGAATAATAGATTGAAACCAAGTATTTTAAGATATTACAGAGTTGATAAGTTGTCCTACTGAGGAGAGATGTCATTCCAGACCCAGCGATATGTGCGTATCTACAACTTGCTGAAACAGGAGCTGTCCAAGAAGTTGATGACCAACTGTAAATGGGTGTCGTCCATGGCTGTGCACCCTGGAGGTCAGTGTAGGCGGATGTAGGTCAACCAGACATAGCATCTGTCATACCTGTTTATTGAGGGGCGGGTGGTAGCACAATGGTAGAATGTTTGACTTCACAGCCAAAGGCCCCAGGTTCAAATCCTGTCCAGGGAGCCTGGCATCAGTTACATTTTTGACATGATCATGATTGGTTGAGCTGTGTACAGTGGTAATGCAGTTATCCTCGTGTCAGTACCAGACAATGCTTGCATGTTTACTGCAACATTCAGCACTACTGATGTTGTGGGTTTCCTCCCACCCTAATCTGACAAGTCGTGATATGTGAAAGAATCTTGAAAGCAGCTCTAAACTCCATGAAATACTGTTGACCATCAAGGTCCGATTCCACAGAACAATGGCAGCGCTATGTAGATATGTATAGTACTATGTAGATATGTATAGTACTGTGTAGATATGTATAGTACTATGGTATAGTGCTATGTAGATATGTATAGTAATAGTACTATGTAGATATGTATAGTACTATGTAGATATGTATAGTACTATGTAGAAATGTATAGTACTATGTAGATATGTATAGTACTATGTAGATATGTATAGTAATAGTACTATGTAGATATGTATAGTACTATGTAGATATGTATAGTAGATATGTATAGTACTATGTAGATATGTATAGTACTATGTAGATATGTATAGTACTATGTATAGAGTTGAGATTCTCTTGGCTATCGTTATTATTATAAATTTAACTTCAAAGTTCATTATTTTTCAGGTGACAATGTTATTGTGGGCAGCTATGACTGCAGGTTGAGTTGGTTTGATCTGGACCTTTCAACAAAGCCTTACAACACTCTTAGGTGAGCTAATTGTGTGGGTTACCCCCCTTACTGAGTATACATATTAGTTGCACATGTGCTATCTGCTTTTCAAATGATTTGTATTTCTGGAAATGTTCCTTGCATCCTGTAGTTATTCCTACTGGTGAATGTGTCTTGCATGTGTACACTGTTTGTTGCAGGCACCACAAGAAAGCCATTCGACAAGTCTGCTTCCACAATAAGTACCCACTGTTTGCCTCCGCGTCTGACGATGGATCTGTCATTATCTGTCACGGAATGGTTTACGAGTATGTATCAACATCTCAGTCATTTTTCTTTAGTGAATCTTTTCCTACCGACAATACTCTATATTGGACAGTTGTGTTGACAATACTCTATATTGGACAGTTGTGTTGACAATACTCTATATTGGACAAATACTCTATATTGGACAGTTGTGTTGACAAATACTCTATATTGGACAGTTGTGTTGACAATACTCTATATTGGACAGTTGTGCTGACAATACTCTATATAGGACAGTTGTGTGCTGACAATACTCTATATGGGACAGTTGTGTGCTGACAATACTCTATATTGGACAGTTGTGTGCTGACAATACTTTATATAGGACAGTTGTGTGCTGACAATACTCTATATCTGGCAGTTGTGATCTGACAATACTCTATATCGGACAGTTGTGTGCTGACAATACTCTATATAGGACAGTTGTGTGCTGACAATACTCTATATTGAACAGTTGTGTTGACAATACTCTATATTGGACAGTTATGTGCTGACAATACTCTATATAGGACAGCTGTGTGCTGACAATACTCTATATAGGACAGCTGTGTGCTGACAATACTCTATATCGGACAGTTGTGTGCTGACAATACTCTATGTCAGAGTTGTGTGCTGACAATAAATACTCTATATTGAACAGTTGTGGGCTGACAATACTAAATATTCGAAAGTTGTTCTGACAATTCTTTATATTGGACAGATGTGGGCTAATATTCTGTATCTCACAGCTTAGCTGTTTGCTGACAATACTGTATATCTGACATCTGGTTTGTTCATTGTTTCAGTGATCTGCTGCAGAATCCACTGATTGCGCCAGTGAAGGTGTTGAAAGGTCACATGCCTACAAATGGTCTGAGTGTGCTGGACTGCCACTTCCACCCGACACAACCCTGGGTGTTCTCATCTGGAGCTGATGCAACTATACGACTCTACACCTGATGACTGGCTCATGGGAAGATAATTTGGACAGGTTCATTCAGAACATTGGAGATGTTTCTACCAGGACTCTCTGTATATTCACCGACATCTACGGCGTGGAGACAAATGTACTAGCTCCACCAGTCAAGACATACAAGTTATTAGCTTCAATGTGGTCAAAGACCTTATGTTTGGGTAAACAGTGGACTGGCACTCATTGAGACGTGGACATTATGCCAGCAGTGCTGGTTTACCAACTTAAATATGCACAAAGTTACCATGAAAACTGACACGGCATTTTATGATTTATGTAGTGCAACTCGAAGGAAGATGATGTTGAAGCAAATAAAGTTTACCAACATATTATAAAAATTAATTTATTTATCATTGTAATAAAAGTAGTTGTTTGAGAAGAGGTAAGTATGGTTTTAAGTTTGAACCATAAGCAGTTCTTATGACTGCTGTATCTTGCCAATATCTTGGCTTGTTATATGTGATTTTAAAGTCTATTTTCTATGTCACCCTTATTATCTGCAGATTCAGTTATGATTTAAATGTATTAATTACTTTTCATAGCTGTTACCATAGCTTTGAGTTGACACAATCTACTATTGACATTTTATTGTCATTACCTAACATAATTCATGTTTGCCAATTCTGAATTTATTTTTCATACATTAGATGTACATGATTTTGAACAATGTGATTTATCAATGTACCAACTGAAATTAAAATAATGGGAAAACTCCAGTCAAAATCTACCTAACTGATGTGATCACATGATTAACGTACCATCTACATAACAATAAGTAACATCAGTCAGAAAGCACATAAATGAAGATGCAATTCTCACATGTATTTTCACTAACATAACATTACATCATCACAAATATAATCACATGATTCTGCAGACTAACATTGTAATACTGCACTGGTCCACAGCCCCCAGGTGAGGCCTATCTGACTTGCACATTACATCTTGCACAAATACAACACCACCATTCTTTGAGCTTAGAGCATACTTTTGCACATTAACAACAACTAATAGTGTCAATACTAAACAACATTACACAGAACTTCATATGTATGGTGCACTCAGTGCCTCATGGAAGAGGGGCTTTCACGGAACTGGGAGGACTCTGCCATAGTGGAGCCCAAGTCTAGGGAAGGTGCCGACTAGGGTGGTGTTCCATTCACTGTCCTGGACAGTCCAGGAGGTGCTGCACAGCAATGGAGCGTGGTACAGTACTGTCCGGGACGTGTCCTCGTCTCAGAGGTGTGCACACAGGACAGATGTCATCATGTATGGATGGTTAATTTTAGAAACTGTTTGGCAATATTTTGGAGCACAAATAAACTAGTTTAAATAATGTCAATTTCAATAGCAGTTTCTGAATTTGACAGTAGGTACAATTAATAATTATTAATAGAAATCTGCTTATAATATAGTTATATGTCAAGTTGTAATCTTAGGGTTCAATTTTTAGTGCTGGTAACATCTCGCATTCAACAATGGGTTACTACATGGGTTACTACAATTCCGTGTCATTCACATCACAGTTTTGTCAAAGGGAATAGAACTTATCATATCACGAGACATTGGAATGCAATTTACTAACAAAATATCAGCATCACCTACCACTGGAATCAGTTGTTGACTAAGCATTTGACATCACGTGACCAGTTATTTGCTCGGACCCCTTAGGAAGGCATTGGGAACCACTCGTCAGTTTCCATAACCAAGAGTGGGTTACACACGTGACAGAAACTAGCGAGGTCTTGAATGTCAATTGTCATATATAGAATTATTATACATACAATCATGAGTCTCAGGGCGAAATCTAACCAGAAATGGTGAATGATTTTATTTAAATGTCACAATTGCCGTAATTTGACTGGTAGTGGGATTTTATGGACATGGAAACCTTCCAATGGGGTCTCAGCATATATCTGTGGTCATGTCATGTCACGTGGGGGCCGTTATTCTGAGTTGTGCGAAGTGTTCGGAGTACTCCGGACAGATAATATTGTCAATGGAACGTCTCGAACACTGCACGGTCTGTACTCGCTGTCGAGGTAGTGCAGACCGCACAGGAAAAGTACAGGGACATCACCAAATCTAAGGCAACTCTTTGCCGCCATCTTCTTTGTGCGAGACGTGTGTGTGAGAGTCGTTCCTTTCACTCAGTACATCATACTGGATTGACATCACCTGTCCGTCTGAGAACACTTTGCACATCTGAATGGACTCGGCTACTTCAACCTCTCCAAAATTGAAACTATTTTAGTGAAGCCTGGATATAATACTGGATACCACTCAAATTAATGTTGAGCAAATTGAAGATTGTAACATGTTCCACAAGGCTAGCTGAAAGAAACCTTCAGTTGTTTCTGAGATCGATCAATTTACTACATTAACTTATAATAACTTGCTTGACTGTACAGACAACATTCTGAAGCACATTTGTTTTGGTACATTTGTGATTAGAACATGTAGGTATAGGAGACAAGTGGAGCTTGTGGCACTTCATCTCTACATGTTTCACCATCCTGAATTCTCTCCTTCACATCTTTAGCTGTGCATGGATTCCAAGCCTTACATTCCATCATTAGTTCTCCAATATCAGGCTTTTTTTCAAATGTCATGTTACAGCTTTGGGACAGTGAGCTAGACTTGAATGTTGGTGGACAGTTGTTAAAGTTGTTTCTAGTGTGAAGGACTTGACTGTAGTTCTCTGGCCAAGGATGAATAATTATATTAGACACATCATGATTTTGACTACAGTTTCCATTGGCTAAATGAACTTGGTGACCACTTCCAAACTTCCATCTTATCGATTCAAGCGACGATTCATTTACTGGGACAGAAGTAACACTAGTTTCTCTATCCTTCAGCACAAAAGACTTCGAGGCTTCACTGTATTCACCTGAAACATCCTCACACTTTTCATCTACAGGCATTCCTATGTAAATATCATCATCAGTGTCTGCACAATTTTGAGAATTGGGTTTTTGTGGTTTGACATCTACTTCTTCTTTCAAACCCCATGCTATTGCATGATCTGTATAGTTAGTTTCAGCTATTGTGTCATCGTGTTGTACATCATACAAGTACTTGAAAGGGGCAGACCATTCAGAAGTGGAATATCCAATATCAACTTGGGCCCCAGTCATTGTACTGGTAGAAGAATGAGGAGATTGAGGACAACCTACTGGAATCTCCCCAGTGTCCTCTTGCTTGATCACCATTCCCTCATTCTCTGTAGGCTTCAATCCTATACTGGAAGGGTACTCATCATCATCTGGAGGTTCTATTTTGATAGGAAACTCTTCACATTGTTGAGGCATCATCATCACATGTGTTGTTGGATTTTGATTAGGCATTGCATTTTGATTTTGAGCAGATTTTGATTTCTTGGCAGAACCCAGTAAGCAGACTAATTTTCTTTTCTTTCCTTTTGCCGACTTGGGACATGTCTTTCTATTATGCTTTGACTTCTTCCCACCATTTGCCGTCTTCATTGACTTGATGATGCTGTTTGATTTTGATTTTGCAGTCTTCTTTGATTTCTTCCCTGCCCTCTTGAATTTATTTTTGCTTTCTTTTGCATTTGTATTTTTCATAACTTTCATTGACTGCTTTACATTTTCTTTTGATGCATTCTTCTTTGGTTTACCTCTTCGTGTTGCAGGCTTTGTAAATTCTTTGGCACATTGCATTTCTATAGCTGAAATGTTTATCTTTTTCCTGTCCCTTAAAGATTTTCCCAGAATGCGCACACTTCCCTTGTACACATCACATTTTGATTTCACCATTTGGTCCTCATGAACAACAGGCACTTCTGATATGTTCATTGTAACTTTGAACTTCCCTTTCCTTTTCCTTTTGAGCACCATCTTTATATGAGATGATATGCCTGGACTGGATGCAGCATCACTCCTTTGCAATTCATGACCTTGCAAGCCGAAATTAATCACTTCAGAACCAACATCAATATCTTGTCCAGCATCATTTGAACTGCAATCTACTATTTTAGTCTTACCAGTGAGTTGACAAAGGGGTAGATTGTCTTCATCTTCTGACCTGCTATTACTCTCTTCAACATCATTTGAGAATGTCTCCTCCTTTGTTCCATGTGAAGGTAGTTTTGGTTCATCAAGAAGAGATCTGTTCTTCCTCCTCATCCTGCGTCGCATTTTCCTCATTGTCTTTAATGAATGCCTTCCTGTAATTACCAGCTTATGAGGCCCTGGGACAGAAATGTCTTCTAGCACAGCTGTTTCATCTGCAAACTTACTTGGCAAGCAAAATACAACATTTACCTTCTTCCTTACTCTGGGAACACTTCCACTATGAAGTTTGTCATTCAGGCGCTCCTTCTTCTCCATATAAGCTCTCTGTCTGACTGCTGCACTTCCGTACATATTTTCTGGCTGCATGAACCAAGACTGTGGTTTCTTACCAGTTTTCTCAAAGTTAAACTGAAATCCTTTTGATGCTAATGGAAGTCTAATGCCATTTTCATAGGTAGCTAGTTTGAAGGGGATAGTTGGCTCTTCCTTTACGATAACAGGTTTACAATTCTGAAGCTGTTCAAAGCCTGTACCTTCACTAACTGGATCTGGAACAGAAGGTTCTTTCTGAGGAAGTATGTTTCTGTTCTTTGGTGGCCTCCCTCGTTTCCTCTTCACTTCAGGTTCAAAATTGCACTGATCTAAGCGCTTAACACTAAATGTTTCATTCCCAGTAGAAATTGTTCCATGCTCATCTGCTTCCAATTTGATATTAATTCTTCCATCAGATGTCCGGTCTGAAAAAGTGATGTTCTTATGCATCCTCTTTATATGGACCTGAAGCTGGCTGTAACGTTTGAAAGGTTTGTGACACAGTTCACAGCAGTAGGCATGGGAATCGCCATGCATGGACCCAATATGAGCCAGAAGATGTTCACTTATTTTAGCACCATAAGGACAGATAGGGCACACAAATGGTCTATCTTCACCATGAGTCTCCTTATGTTTTTCCATGTTGTATTTGTTGTTATATCGCTTCAGGCAAATATCACATTGGAATGGTTTGACTCCAGTATGGATCTTCATGTGTGCCCGCAGTGATGGCTTGGTCTTAAACCACTTATCACAGATACCACACTTGAACTTCCTGACAGTGCTGTGTCTATCTTTATGCTTGTTGAGACTCTGTAAGGTGTTGAACCCTTTACCACATATTGCACACAAGTAGTTGTTGGCCTTGTTGTGAGTCTTCAAATGTTTGGTCAGATCTGATTTGGTTTTTGTTCTCTGCACACATCCAGGAAATGTGCAAGCAAAATGTTTGATATTACTATGCTTTAGACTATGACACTTTAACTCGTAGTTTGTTTTACATCTAAAGTCACAGAGCTCACATTCAATTGGTTTCTGATCATTATGTCTATACAAGTGATATTTCAGGTCTTGAATTCTCTTAAAACAAAATCCACAAATATCGCAGGAATGTGGTCTATCCTCGGAATGTTTAACTAAGTGATGTTTGATATTACGACACCACTTCGTTCTAAAGTCGCATTTTGGACACTGAAATTTCTTCACTGTAGAATGTTTGGCTTGATGTTTATATAAGTCTGCTCTGAAACGGCACGAAAAATCACACTTGTCACACCCAAATGGTCTGGTATTGGTGTGCTTGGACTCATGTTCAACTAATCTCTGTCTTGTGTAAGTCACATATTCACAATATCCACATTCATAGTACCAGCCCTTGATTGCATGTCTAGCTTCATGTCGATTCAACTCTTTCTTGTATTTAGACTTGAAGTCACATTGTCTGCATGGAAATTTCATCTTTGGCACATCCTGAGAGTTAGAATCATCAATATTTTCATTATCATCTTCTCCCTGATTATCATCGTCAAGTTTTTCTGTTGGAAGTATCTCTTCAATTTGTTGAGTGATTAGTCCTTCTGCCTCTTTGTCTACAGAGGTCAAGTGGATGTCATTATCCAGGATGGCTGACAGATCATCATCTGGAGGTTCTTGCTTCACTCTATTGGCAGCCATCTTCACTGTGTTCCACGATTCGTTTTCATTCACTGGTCATGAAGCTTAGAGACTAGAACATCTGAAGACAGATAGAAAATCAAATCAAATGACATTCATCATGTAATATTTATTAATATAAAATAATAATTTGTTTGTCTGTACGCACATGTATTACTGTCAATTAGATAAGCAAAATAATCTTAATAATAAATCATACATAATGCAGAGAGAGAGAGAGAGAGAGAGAGAGAGAGAGAGAATATATTTGAGTGATAGTGGGCATGGGAATTGAATACACGTTACATCATTGGTGAAAGCTTGTACCCAGAAACTCACTTTCACATCATGGCTAATACCAGATAACATCTATCTTTATTTCAAAATACTTTTAACTATCAACTATTCTCCAAAATGCAGCACTGTCACTGCAAAGGGAAGATGTATACCATATATCCAGTGATTCTACCTGCTAGCAGATGAAATTTGTCACGATATAGATAATAGAGGAAGAAATATCATACTTATATGTAAATAATGCACAGTAATGTATGTAGCTAACAAATATAATTTTATATTAATGATTTTAATTTACAGAATATATTTTCCAAAATAGTCATTTGCATTTAAGAAATAATGGGGAGAAAAAACAAGGACACAAGAAATAACCCTGACTACCCCCTCTATGTAATATACATCTTCGGTAGTAGCAACTACACAACACATTCTTATAGTGGTTCTTTGTAATAATCTCTTTAGGCAATTAAATTTTTTTTTTCTTCTTCTGGTTAACATCCATTCTATATTGATATTCTTCATAAACAGCACGCCTTGAATAATGTCAGGAAACTTGTAGTTGTAGTCTACAGATTGCATTCACTGCTAGGACAAAATTAGTAGAGGTAGACATAATACCAACATTGTTAACTTTCCAATATTGGATGTTCATTTTTGACGTTTTATTTACAAAACAATCCACTAGTATCTGTCAATGGGTGGCATATTAATTTTCCAATTTGTTATTGGGACACAAATCACTATATAATGAATGGCCTGGTTTGGATAAAAATAGTCGGCTTAACTAAGTGTTATTTATTCAGGAAAAACAAGACATGGTAGCACATTATTCTTGACAGACTTAGCAGTATACATGCAACTTTCTCCAACCAGAAATGGCATTTGAAAGCTTTGGCGAATTAATATCACAAATATGAATATTTAATACTACAATTTTCAAATTAATATTACCCAATGACATGAGGCCTGAAATCTAATTCATCAGTTTATATATGAACAAGAATATGAATGTCCATTCTCAATATTCTGTTGCATTCACGTAAATACTTCTTTCGCATTAGCCAGGGCTCATTGCATAAATTATGCAAACTTGGCTCGGCTGAGATAAATTTATGCTACCAGTACTTGCAGGAACCGTCCAAGATACTGGTATATTAAATGTATTTCGTGATACCGCTCATAATACGCACAATCTACCACTGAAACATATTAGAATGACCTACACAATCCTAGTCCAGTGATCAGCAGACGACAGATCTTGACAGTGTCGTCTGCCTAGCTCTTCCATCTGACAGCGCGCTCTGCGCTCATGCCGTGGATCGAATCTGCTACTGGACATATTATTTGACATATATCAGTGATTACCTCCCTTTGCATTGCAACTATAGGTTCATTCTACATTTGTTTTTTTAAAACTTTTTATCTTATTTTTTTTTTCAATAACCATTGCTGTATATTATATAGTTATATCTATATATTATACCATATTTAAAAGTAGTTATTGAATCCTTTTATTTTTTGGTGCTTTTAATATTATTTTACATTTTAAATTACACACACACACACACACGCACACACACACACACACACACACACACACACACACACGTCTTTTTAGCATTGATCAAATGTGCAACGTGTCCTTTCTGGTGAATTATTAAATTAAGTATAGATATTGCTTTCCACGTCAGGACTATTTCGACATATAAGCCTACATGTAAGCCTATTCATGATGGGCCTACGTATGTCATCATATTGATCACATTTATTTGTGTAAATCGGAATGGGCACTAGCGGGTTATAAGGAAGCTAGGGAACTAATTAGGCTTTCTCTTAATATCCCCTCCCATATCTCTCCCTCTCTCTCTCTCTCTCTCTCTCTCTCTCTCTCTCTCTCTCTCTCTCTCTCTCTCTCTCTCTCTCTCTCTCTCTCTCGTGCTATTTTCATAGTAGACCTATATACGCATTAAAATGAACCATATTTGTGTAGGCCTATTGTATGCCCTATTATTATATAACTAATTAGATTTTAAATGTTCATCATGTGATGTCTTTAATATGCCAAGTTATTATAGAAACAAGTCATTATTACTATATGTGTGTGTGTGTGTGTGTGTGTGTGTGTGTGTGTGTGTGTGTGTGTGTGTGTGTGTGTGTGTGTGTTTTAGAATGAGCTCAATGAATAGAACCGTTTTAAGATTGGATTTTAAAATGTCAATATTTTCAGCGTCTTTAATTTTATATTCTTTTTGGTGGAAGACTGTTCCACAGAGTGGCAGCTATATGTACTGGAAAGTACTTCCTTGAACACTTTGGTATTACAATTAGATTCTGTTTCTGCGATCGAAGACATCTGCTTGGCATATAGATGGAACGACTCCGTAAAGTCACATATGTAGTCAGGGGACATTCAACGAAGAGATATGTAGGTTATGCACATTCTAGATCTTACAAGAAACCATATGCCACTGTTTTAGAACTGGTGTGATATGGCATTGTTTAGATGTGTTAGTCTGTAGTGTACTTCAGAAATTGAGTTGTATTAATAGTGAAGCTATGAACGTGCTAATAGCATTTAAATGGTGCTATATTTATTTTGTGAATGGCGATCGAATCGGCTAAAATGGAAGCGTCTGTAAAATAAACGTGAGCGGCTGTAAAATATCTTCCAAGGGCAGATAAATCTGTTACGAACCAGTAATATTTCAAGATGGAGGCCTAAGAACTATGTGTTTGTTTTCTCTACATAAGTAGACGAATTATTCTATTAGACAACTTCTTGACAGGAATAATGTTATTCTGAGATTAATATAATATTTTTCAGATATCGCTAGAACAAGTGATTTTATGTAGATGTACATGTAACATGCTATTATTGACAGGTCCTCAGAAAAGAACAATAAATATACCCGGAAGTCGAAGACGATTTATTAACAATCTATAAATAATATTCAATTTTTGATATATAATGTTTAATACTACATCTACACCAATGAAGAGGTCCATGTTCATCAATTACAGTTCCATAGGTAAGTGAAATGCCACTTTAGATATAGAGCTGTCGAATATGGGTGAACTATTCCCTTGCGACTAAAACAATAACAATAATAATAATATGATATAAAGCTATTATTGTCACACAGTTGATGCAGTTGTTTGCCTAGTTCCGGATCAGTGGCATACATAAAATTCATTCTCAGGAATACACGATACAGCTTCATTCACAGGAATACACAATACAGCTATTTTGAATATTTAGCCATTTGTTAACAGGAAAAAAATATAAATAATAAAAAGTTTTTTGCTCGACTAAACTGCTCGACCTGAAATATTATAGTTGTAATAACGTGTGTTGATTTTTTAGTGAGCGTGTTAATTTGTAGGCGCAATATTGTTTTTCAAAATGCAGTAATCCGAAGATAATACATACCATCAATAGGCAATAATGAATAAATGTTACATCCAAGTAGTGCTAGTTTGTGTGGTAATTCATGCTTAGTTGAACATGATTTTGCTAGTTTCAGATCAAAGTTCAAGCTTATAAAAGTACTCGATTTATAGGAGTGTAATCCATCAAAATTATATGCAATTTAGTTCTAAACTGATTTTGTTTTTCGTCAAACAATAAAATGTCTTTAGTTTGAGAATTAAAAGCAGATAATGACCTAGATAGAAACCATGTCAGTGCACTCGGTTCACTCGCTGAGCACCAGACTGGTTCTATATTTTATATTGCGCTTATCATTAGCTATATTGACAGGGCTCAGTGTACAGGCAATCCGGAACTGGAAAATTGGTTTGAAATTAGGTCGTCGACATCACTTGCGTTTCGGCAGATTGTGAGTGTTAAACTTATGTTTATGTTATATATCGATTTCTTTGCAACAACGTGAGGTGTGTACTCCATCCCAGTTCAAAAGAATAGTCTGACATTGCATAGTTACTTAACCAGTATGCGGGTAAATGGAAAGTTGCTGTCATATTATGTATGATGTAATGCAGTTATTTCTGTATAGATTAAGGCTGTCACATTTACACGTGTAAACAGCACCGTTTTGTGTTTCTTTGTTAAATGTTTACAAGAATGGTAAATGTTTACACAAAAGTTATGCACTCCCACATTTAAATGTTCCCATCCGAAAAAACCCAACTAGCCTCCAGATGTGTTCAACAGCGAAATCAGCTTGCACAAGAACTAACTAAACTGGCTACTATCTCAGGACTTGTATGAACCATACACGGGACAGGGAACCAGTTTTAGCTCAGTCTTAATTAGCCGCTGACTGTTTGGACGTATAATGGCATTGCTTACTATGGTTATGACGTCACTAGAAACAAAAACAACAAACAGATGATATTGAAAATGCCCATTATATTTGTCGTGGAAGACAAAGCTGTTTTTTGGTAGGCTGTGCAAATTAATTGGGCAACACATGTTCTTCAAATTACAGACAGAATATAGTCAACATGTCATTCTTTGGTCCGAATCACTGACTAATTTACAATCCTGGGTAGCGTAATCGCCAATAAAGCATGCCACATGCAAGTTACATGCACACACACATTATTGAATAGACAGTTGTTTAAATGGTATTGTTTTGTGTATGAGCAACCATGTAAACGTTTACAGAATTTAGTAAATGTGACAGCCCCAATATAGACATACCCTGTTTATGGTCAAATGAAATTCCAAATGCATTCACAATATTGTACATTGTAATACTTCATAAATAAAATGAATCATATGAAACATCTTATCTACCTGTCTTAACTGAAGAACTGAAAAGTCTAGAAATTCATCATGTTAATTTTATCCCAATATTCCATCCATCAGTGGCCAATGTGTCCCAGGAGGTTGCAGCTTGTCCCATCAATGAATCGCCTCCCCCTTATACCCCAACACCCCAGGGGGGGCTGCCAATGGTCAACTGTAAAGTGTGTCAGGCAATGATCAACATTGAGGGGAAGGGTCACCTCCATGTGGTCAAGTGCGGGGTGTGTCAGGAAGCTACGGTAAGCTACCACATGGCCTGTTATTTTAGACTAAAATTTGAGTTTGAATCCAGAGGTATATTAGCATGTTATGAAGCCTTTCTCCCCCTCCACAGGGTGACTCATCCCTGAGTTACTAATCCAGTCACTTCGATCTGAGCTTATCAGGGAGCTAGGAATTCTCAGTCCGACAATTCACCGGGAAATTACCTTTCTGATGCGATATTGATGGGATGCGATGTCTGTAGATTGACAATGCAGTTATCAGCCTTGGTCTCTTCAGTACCAGCCGGTGCTCGCAGGTTTACTGCAACATTCAGCGCTACGGATGTTGCAAGTTTCCTCCTGCCATAAACTGGCAAGCTGTGATATAAGTGAAAGAATCTTGAAACCGGCTCTAAACCCCAATTAAAAATTATTATTTAAAAAATGTATTTAGGTATAATTCATGTGCATGAGAAATGTCAATATGAATGTTCTGGATGAAAGTTCATTAGGTGGTCGGTATTGCTGCACACCGCTCTATCAGTTTTTACAAGCTGAAATTTCTCGTATACCCTGGAAATCATGATGATAACAAATTTATCCCAAATTGTAATATATCTATACTTTTAAGAAAGCGAACTTGAAGATGACGAATGTTTTTCTAACGTATGAGTCGAGGGAGGCTGCAATGACGGCAGTCATTTATGAGGTCACAACCTTTAACGACTTTTGACGGGACACCTCTCGACCAATTGTAGAATCACCACATATTTTGTATATAGATATTGCACACGAGTATAATAATTGATAATGTTTGTGGGTAGAATACAGATAATGTTTGTGGGTAGAATACAGATAATGTTTGTGCGCAGAATATAGATAATGTTTGTGCGCAGAATACAGATAATGTTTGTGTTTGTGTGCAGAATACAGATAATGTTTGTGCACAGAGTATACATGTTGTTCTGCTGTTCCAGCCAATCAAGGCTGCTCCCCCAGGGAAGCAGTACATTCGCTGCCCCTGCAATTGTCTGCTGGTGTGTAGGAGTGCAGCACTGAGAATTGCCTGTCCCAGACAGAACTGGTGAGAGTACATCCTTCTGCAATAATTATAGCTGATAATAATCAATTTTCAGATATTTTTGGAGATTCTGAATATAGGACATGGTTACAAGTAACACTAACAGTTGATTGGGATTCAGACATTTATTTTCACAAATAAGACTGTTGTGTGTGTGGTATCTGACTTAACATATGTAGGAAATATTTTCTGTGCATATATACCTGTTCTACAGTTTGATTCCATGCATTTTATTTGTGTGAACACGCTATGAAGCTTGTTCAGTTGCTGGCTACTCCTGACTACTTCAAAAGATGAGGTTGTGTGTTTTCTTTGTAATCTGCTGCATTGTTGCATATGGGTTCACGAAAAATTCTCTCGCTGCGACATCAAACACTAAAGCACTCAGTCACTAATTGTAATCTGTGTAGCTGAGGTGTTATAGTATCCGACTCATAGCTAGAAATCTTGAGTTCGATCCCGACTGTAGTCAATATATTTCGCAATGTGTATTAATGTGATGGTAGTTTGAAAGGTACATCTGATGTTGACAGATTTACAATGGACAAAAATGGCAGCTGTTTTAATTCTGTACAATGCAAAACATGGAACTATTTTGTAAAATAGCGGATCCCTTTGAAATATGTATGCTATTGAATAATTATTTTTTTATGTCTATGATGGAATATATGGGAGCAAAGTGGGTGTTATTTTCCAGTCGTCGAGTGATCAACTTGAGTGGTGGTGCGGCCAGTGTCACTGTTAGGTCACCAGGATCAGCCAGGTTCTGCTGTGCCTACTGCACACAGATCTTCACAGTAAGTAAACAAACCAGCTGTCTTTTAGCATTTATTTCTCCTCTTCTATTTAAACTTTGTTTACAGAAGGTGTGTATTACTTTATTATGCAATATATGTGGTGGATATCTACTGTGTAATAACGATTCCATAATCAACTGTGAACATTAATTTCACTTGGGACAAATTTTCTGTAATCAATCGTGGGTTATTCTCTGAATATTATCTTGACATTTCCAGTTCCCAATGAATTCCAGAGTGTTGGCAAGATGTCCTCATTGCCGCAGAGTGTAAGTATTTTCTAGTACTCCATTATAGCAGTCCATGAATACATACATATATATATACATATACATACACATACTGTATATGCCGGGAGCTGAGTAGACCTTTTGAGATAGAGATATGGAATTGGTACCAAAATGGAGCTTATGCATTGTGCATTAAGATTTGATATGCTATATCTGTATATTTATTAACTTGTAATTAAATTCAGAATTTTGCGAAAATATTCATAATTACCCACTTTCAAACACTGTGGAAACCAAAAGAGTGGTATATTCAAGTAAAACAATACACCAATCAATGTGTTCTACAATCAAAGAAGATCATTGTAATATCAAATTTATTACTATAAAATACGTGCAAAATGGCACTAGAAGCGTTTCCATGGCAACATACACAAAATAGAGACTGAGGTGGGAAAACAGTAAATTGACAATATCTCGCTCAGTTTTGGAGGTAGAGACATGAAAGTTGTACCAAAATGGAGCTTATGCATAGTGCAGTACTATTATGCTAATATAGCAGAGGTCGAATGACATTCATAATCATTCCAATAGATTCCCCATGCTTAAAAGTTATGGTATTATTAATTATTTTTGGCGCGTTCGGCGGCCATATTGGATTTTATATATTGCCAACAGACACAATTGTGTACACCCACTGATTTGCCTTTATAAACAAGATAATTCTAGTCCATTTCCACTTTGCTAGTATATGTAATTTACTGACTAATATATTGGAAGGAATTGGCGTACGTCTTTGTATATGTTGCTATGGAAACGACTGAAATTCCAACTTAAATTTGGTAATACAACAATCCCCTTTGATTATAGAACACATTGGTGCATTTCTATACTCAAATGTAGCTTTCCCTTAGTTTCCATAGAGTATTTAATTTGGCATGTTATAGATTTGTTTACAAAATTCGCATTTATGTAAAAAAACAACACAAAAAAACAATTAAAAATAATAAATATTTCAGGAATATCATATCAGATAGTACTGCACTATGCATAAGGGTGTGGGGTGTGTGTGTGTGTGTGTGTGTGGGAGGGGGGGTGCATGGTAGGTCTACTCAGCTCCCGGCTTATTAGCACCAAATTTGGCACAGTAGTTAGTACCTTAGGATAATACAAAACATTTTAGAGGAGGCTGCCCTATTTTAAGGGCCAATGTCACGGTCAGTTCAAGGTCAAAGGTCAAATATATGATTTTAAAATTTACCAAAATTCACCAGTTAATATAAAGTTTATATACTCAAAACAACTATATGAAGTTTGATGAAACACCATCTACTATTAAATTATCATAATGAAATTTGCATACATCCAAAATGGCCGCCATATTTCTAACAAGATGGCTGCCATACCTCTAACAATACACCACTTGTGCCGGTAGTCTGAAATTTATGTTTACACAAATCAATTAAATATATTCACATGATCAGGAACAGATACCATTTCTAATGCTATTTGCTAATCATATTACAACAAACAATTTCAAATATGATCGAATTACAGTAGAATATACTGATGGTCTCTGTGGTTGATCGTTTGGGATTCTAATGTTATACATTAACTGTCATAGGGATACTTGGTGTAGGATAGTTACTGTATAATCTGTATTATAATACTAATGATGATGATGATAATAATAATAATAACAACTATCATCATAATAATAATCATCATAATAACAGACATTTATATTGCTATTGCATTCATAGTGCTACATATAATTAAGCATAATAGGTTTGAAGAGTTGAGTTCAACGATGGAGATAACTTTAAGATAGAGACAGGAAATTCCAGTGCTGGCGCTGCATAAGCAAAAGATTGGTAGCAAAAGATTGGTAGCAAAAGGATTTGAGGAACAGTGAGCACCTAAAGATTTTCTGCTTGGAGGGTTGGTTGTTTTGGGGTGTCAAGATCGTTTCACTCACATGGCTTGCATGCATATACTGCTTGTACTAGTCTGGATTTCCACCAGTTTTTATAGTGCTAGCTCACTTCGAACACCACATGGCACATGTCCGATCCGACCAGTCCTTGCCTTACCCCAAGCAGGGGAACAACAAGTACAATATTTTAACGTCTTTTGCTATGACGCGACCGGGGATTGAACCCGCGACCTTCCGCACTCCGGGCCGACGCTCTAACCATTACGCCACGGAGCCGGCTGCTTGGATGGTTCTCTGTTCTCAAATGCTGACTTGGTATATTGGCAACGGTTTAAATATTGTAGCAGTGTACTCTGTATTGGGTAGAGTTTCCCCATTAGCTTCACTATCTTTGGGAAACCTCATATCAAAGGTAATTCACCTTGACATTTCGGGTTTTCTGATAATTATAGAAGCTAAACCGTTCAATCTTTTCAAATGCTGGAGATGTAACTTCCAATGGAACAAACTATCATGGATGTGTTAATGAAACTGTCGTTTGTTTTTGGATAAACAACTATGTTATTTCCAAAATGATTTTCCATTGGAGTAGGACGTTGTGTCACATCAGAAGAAGCATGTGGAAGTAAGGTATAACACGAGTTTTATACCCCTCCAGTAAGTTTCTTAAGCACTTTATAATTACATATAATATGATACTAACAGAATGGAAGGGTGCTGAAGATCATGGAACACTCCCACCAGAATTGCAATCACAATTATAGTGTTAACAAAAACATAACAGTGCCTTTAGATCATGTTAGACATGGAGACACATTATATTGTCTCTTCGTGGTGACTTGATTGTGGCATCTTGATCTGACTGTACACATGTTTGACCAAGATGCAGACAGTAGAATATGCTCTAAACTATCTTCTTCAGAACAACCTTCCATGTGCAGTTGTGGGTTAGCTTTGTATTGGCACAAGAAAACAGTTCTGTTATTATTATTTTAATTAAATCTGCAAGAAACAAGAGGAAGATATAGCTTGTGCTCTTTCATATGTCCATGTTTCTTTTTTTAGAAAATTAGCATAAGACAAATTCCTAGTTTAGTTAAAAATGGAAATACATCAATTTTGAAAACATTGGATATTTATCGGACAGGGACTAATTGTTTCACGAATATGTCCATGTCAGAGATTGTTGCATCTCCAGCATTTGAATAGATTGAGAGATGTATTAGAAATGATACTACAACCCCACATGTCAAGGTGAACTACCTGAGCTTTTTACAGGCTTGAGGAGAAGAAAATACTCCACCAGCATAGAGAGCACTGTTCCAGTGCGCAAACCGTCAATACCAAGTCTGCATTTAGAGATAGTCCCTCAGAGACAATCATAGATGTAGGTGTACCAAATCCTGATGGTTTTGGTGAATAAAATCAGAGAGCAGGTGACGTCAGGTCTGTTAAACCGTACTAGGCTACTAACTGCACTAAACTACTAGCTATTTAATCTGATGTAGCTACAAGGTGATGTCAGCTTGTTCTAAGCAGTGCAAGTATAAGAATGAATGGATCACATGCACATAACTGTTCCTGATGTGAACATTCTGAGGGGAAATGGCATATATCATGTGGCCTTGGACATACAGGAACTATCCTTCAGCAAGTACCGTTTTTTGGGGGGTTTGTTTTGTTTGTTTTTTAATTGGGGTTTAGAGTTCAAGATTCTTTCACTTATATCACGACTTGTCAGTTTAGGGCAGGAGGAAACCCCCAACATCCGTAGCGCTGAATGTTGCAGTAAACCTGCGAGC
>JAUTBT010027486.1:0-19527 GCA_032361225.1 Lepetodrilus schrolli
CCTCCTGCCCTAAACTGACAAGTCGTGATATAAGTGAAAGAATCTTGAAAGCAACTCTAAACCCCAATTTAAAAAAAGTTAAATTTTTTGAGCTCGTGCCTATGATCGTCCCCAAACAATCAGATATTTAATATCCGACATGGTTTCGTTAAGAGGTGGGGCATTTGAGGTTTTCTGTATGAAAACATAACCGCATATTCTGGGACTAGTGTTTCTATTTCAATTATATGTTAACGGAGATATACTTGTATAATAAAGACACTTAGAGCCATCCCAATCAACCAGTTAAATAAATTCGAGTTGACTTTAAGCTATGCCTCCGTATGTCATCCCTGCTCAGGGCCACCTATTTGAGACAGCATGGCCCTGACCGCGGATACATACACTACTCATATCATGGTAATTCAATTGTGAAAGTTCTTTCGAATATCGATTGGCCGTTGACGCGGGTTTGGAATATGGTTTCACCCGTACGCGAACGAGCGTATGGAATATGTTACAAAACTGTAAATGGTGGAAGGTTTAGTTTTTGCCTGGTGTGTTTGTCAAAGAATTTGACGCGCGTAATGCGGTATTGTACTGTGGAGAAATCCTCAGGTTTTTACCCCGTATTCTGATGGACTGTGATGTTAAATCTTGATTTGCTGGTTTTGTTTAAAGTGTGGAAGTAGTGTTTGTCATACTATGGGAGGACAAGTAGGCTATAATAGGCGAGCTACCCACCACTGTTATTTAGGAACAGGTGGTAGGTACCCCGCTTCGTGTGATTGTGACATGACCTACTTTTACGCCAGAGGTATGGTTCATTATGCAATATGTTATTGTTATTCATTACAAATGATCAATTCCATCAAATACAACAATATATCACCTTATACTTTCCACCTCATCCCATTGATATAAGTAATATTCATTTAAAACAAAATGTCATTGGTTCATTTTGAAAAGAAAATGTACATACTAAAATAAATAATTTTGCTGTAACCATGTTGCAATGTTGTATTTACCAATAGAAACACGAAGATCAACAGAAGCTGATGCAAAATTACTGGAATGATTCACGGTCTGCTGAATTTTCGTTGGGAATGTACTAGTGGCCCATTTTTCTCACATTTATTAGTCTGAAAATAATAAAAATTGAAAGGAAGGACTATTCATTATATCAGGTAATCAAGTTTCTTCAAGACTCATCTCATCAAAACAGCACCTCGTTACCCTCAGTTCTGTCTGTCTCAGGAAAGAAGGGGAGGTTTTACTTGCACCATCTATTCTAGATCCACTCAATTGATAAACACATTTCTGACGAAGACATCCCGCCACTATTCAACATTTCATCCATAATTCCTTTAATTGTGCTCGCCTATGCAGCTGGATCTGTGAATTGCTTGATCAAACCATTATTCTGCTTCCTATGGCCCTTCTTTGGTGATTTAATGAGAGATAAACCCAAGGAGCGTCATTAATCATCGCGCATGCATATTCATACTCCCCGCAAGTGGCGTGCCAAGGCTCCATTTGGCGGAGTAATACACTTGTCGAGTGCGACGTCTGAGATGTCTACAGCTGGTTCTAGCTTATATCAGCGGTGGAGCGGTAAAATGAGCGGGGGGCAGCGTTGGTTATACCAGATAGATTGCGTCCATTCTGAGAAAGTTATTGTCTCGGCGAGCGGCGGTAAATGTTTAACAAGGTATATATGTCATACTTTACTCATCAGTTGGCAATATCGACGAGGAAGCATGTGGGTTAGTATAAGGAAAAGGAAAATGGGTGTTATATAGTGAAACATGGGATTAGTGACAACTATACTCTGGGATAACTAAGCGATATACGTCATACGATAATTATTGGCATTTAGCAAAGAGTTATTGCTAATTGATGACATTCGTGAGCATACATGAGCACAACCCTCTATACCGATCAGTGTCTTTGTGTGTGTGTGTGTGTGTGCGTGTGTGTATGTGTGTGTGTAGTGTGTATGTGTGAGAGATCATGAGAGAGAGAGAGGAGAGAGAGAAAGTGAGAGACAGAGAGAGGGACAAATATAGAGAGGGACAAAACTAGAATCATACAGACAAAAAGACACACACACACATACACACGCACACAGGGCTACAGTGAGTGTACAGTCAACCTCTTATCCTATGGATTGACACACCCTTATTGCATCAATAATTAATAACATTCGACCTACGATCGATAAAGAATAACCAGCTTTTTCATTGCCGTGCCAATACGTGTTCAGATTACGATATTGTCCATATACCTGGACTACTGACCCAGAAGACAGCCACTTGTAGGGAGAGACCACGTCTGATAGGTCCCAATCATTCCTGGCACGAACTACGTCATATCATCTTAGGTACCGTTAAATTATAATCACGTTAAGAATAGCCAATGGAGTAATGCTTCCCATTTACTTCCCATTTTCAAGAGGGGTTATTTGGACGAATATGGACAATCCAAATCGTTGTCCATTTTCTCAGTTGATTAACATTATAAGTTGGCATCCTTTTTTCGTTTCTTTTAGGCAAGTTAACACAGTTCTAGAAATTTGGATTTGGGAGTAGATTTGTGGAACTGGTTTTAAAGAAAATGAATCTCACTGACTTAGCAACATATACCTGTACAGCGTATGTGTTATGTTCACTAGAAACTAGAAAATTATGCGGCATTTATTCCTAGTAATGTAAGATATTTCACTACAAGCTTACCGTATATTGGATAAAATCCAATCTTATAACGTTTATATTCAGTCAAAATTACAATATTATACAGTATAGCACTTTGAGCACATGTTAGCACATGAATTTGTCGTCATACAAGTATTCATATTCATATTATTAAATATTGCAAATAACGATGACATTGTACTACTACTACTACTACTACTACTACTACTACTACTACTACTACTACTACTACTACTACTACTGGGCGGGTGGTAGCGCAGTGGTAGAACGTTGGGCTTAGGCGCCAAAGGTACCAGGTTCAAATCCCGCCCGGGAGCCCGGCATCAATGTTCGCGAAAGTTACCTTTCTGAGCCGATATTGATAGGATGCGATGTCTGTAGAGTGGATTATAATGGTGGTAATGAGAAGACGGTTTAAATGATATTAATCAGGGCTTATGGAAGCCATTTGGAATTTTGACGTGTGGAAACGTTTTAATATGTTTAATGTTCTATATCTATTTATATATCGCCTATATATATATGTGGCCTATCTATCGCCAGTATATATCGCTTATCTAGTAAGACGAATAGTTTGTTCATATCATGATTAGTCACTGAGTGTTGCTACTTTGAACAACGTTACATAACAAACCTGACTATTCACTAAATCACGTGGAATATTCTATTTAAAAGAAGACAAATCAACGAATTCCCGGATGCAGTGTTAGCAAAGCACTTGTTAATGTCCATATTTGGATGTCATATTTGAAATTCTTAACAGTTTCCAAGATCATTTGAGCTTAACACCAATTCAAAACCAAATGCATACGATTGAGCAATCAGTTGCCGTTGAATAGTATCACTTCATGAAATATCATCACTCACCTATGTAGGCCCTACACTTGGCTGCATGCTTTCTAGTTTACAGAGAGCAGTGATTACCTCAAATCCCTCGAGTTGAATACTAGTATTGAGAATGACTTATAGGCTAGTCTCGACCTGAAGACGGTGGTCAGCGACAAATGCGTATCTGTGGCCAGATAATGGTGATTATTTCGTCATCTGAGGATAATGCATCCTTTAACAATTCCGTTTCATTCCCTGAACGTGACGTCACATTTACCGACCTCAAATTTGAATGTAATACACACTAATTCTAATCTTTATGTTATATGCGACTTTGTAAAATATGATCGCTTAAGTGAGATGAGATCTATTCCCTTGAGCCAGACCCAGAACGGGAACCGCACTTGCGATCAATTGCACCGGACCCGGACCCAGCAGAGAGAGAGAGAGAGGGGTGGCAAGAAAATACACGCTTTTCAAATGTCGTCACCAAATTATGCCACTTCTCAACGAATTCGTTTGCCCATAAAAACTTAAGCAATATCCAGATATTGAAAAAGTGAATTAAATTGTCCACGGCCTTACCTAAAAGGTTTTTTGTGGACCTGAGGGACTGCTCAAAGGATCGCTTCAGTCGATGCAATTAACACTGTGGCGAGCTCTTATCATGTGCCCAGGAAGTAGGTCTCTTGGCGCAGCCCGAGATGTGTGTTTCTGCAGCATTGTCAACACCACGGAGCCTGAATATGACAGCAAGGTTAAGCGGCATATCACATCTACCACCAGTTCAAGAAGCTGCTTCCTGTTCCAGCAGGTCTGATGACATCTCAGTGCCGTTTTGAACGCTAAGAAACATGTTGCGTGTCTACACTATACATTTGACGTTTAATAGAGTTTATGTGGAGCTATTGAAAACGGTCGCCTCCATCAGTACCTGGCGGTCTGACCCGCGTAAATACCAAAGCCACTTAACGATTTCAGGACTATGAGCTATGGTTCACTGTGTCAACATTATGTAACCTCGAATTTCCACTTCTATCAGCTCTAACGTCAAATGCAAGATGGTCGCGGAGACAGCATTTCAAAAGCAAGTTCCTAAATTGCGAAAACCTAAATTCTACTCTTTACAAGGATTCAGGTTTTATTATTGACAAAAGTGCAGATACTGAAGTATTTCTGTAAATTAACGAGATTGAGGAGCACGATTCAATGGAAGCAATTATTACTGGAGAAAATTGAGAATCTGCCGCCTAAAAAGGTTATTGTTTGTAATAAGGTACCCCTGCAGACATTGGCGGGTGTTAAATCACCCAGAGTACTTCTCCTCGGGGATAATTTCAGCCCATAAATACCAAGGAAAACGCTATTATAATATTAGTCAAAATCAATAAAGTTTAATGTTATTGGGCCGCTCACTTACCAGTTGATTTGAACGTGGTTCTATTGCGTTATGCCACTCACGAAAACAGAAAAGGGCCATTGCTGCTATTCAGGAAAGTGTAATTTTCTACAATGAAAGGACGTTCTGTAGGATCTAAGAATATTTAATTCACGAAAATGATGAACACATTTTCTAATATAAAACAAGACTAGTATTTTATGTATGAGGTGCACTAACAGCGTGATTGTTTTTGGTAATATTCCTCAGCAATCAACCAGAATCATGTTGACTGCTCTCAATCGGCGACACAACTCGGTAACTGTATTTGATTTAGAGGTTCCTTGTTATAGTACGATGGTATACGCCTAGTTATATACACGCCATCTATAACCACAGACTGTCTGACTGACATCCAACCTATGATATATATTTCCAATATTACCATTGTCAACACACTGCATGTATGTACATACAATGTACTTACTGGATTGTAAATACTTTGCGAATGGTTTACGTGGTTTAACTGCCACACGAGTTAATTTAAGAGTCTATACTCGGGCCAGATAAGACATTACAAGCAACGTACACTATTTGCTTAGGCAATTCAATCAAAGGAATGCGGTATAAGATTCCTCCGTGTTTGATAGTATTCTTGGGGCAAACCATTCCAAGTTGGGCCAAGACAACGGCCTATGTATGTAGATAGAAAAGTATATGTTGGGGCAAAAGGAATGGCATATTTTGGGGCAAATGGATCGGCATATGTTAGGCAAACATGTCCTTCTAATATTGTACCAAAATGCAAGGCCTATGTTGGGCCAAAGCAATTGATCTTTGTTGGGCACACACAAAAATACCCAGCCTATATGCTGGCCAAAATACAGCTTATTTATATAAATTCATTGAGGAGAAACACTATGGAAATTATACCCATATTCAAAGTAGCCTACGGCTAGCAGGGAAGGGTAGAGGAATCTCGAGCTGCACACACTGCTGCTATTTGTGACTGGACACGCCACCCCAAATTAAGCGTGGGCGGTGCAATAACTATCCTTGCCATGGACATGCCAACTGAATGATCGGATGATCTATCTGACAGCTCACCAGTGCCTATCTGGGGCAGGTCTACCGAGGCCCAGGAACTCCGTGATGGCCGATGTTTGCCGCGATTACGCTGATTGCTGTGGTGAAGGGTCAATGGCGTATCCAACCATCCAACAACTTTGCCTTTATCCAACACCGTCATCGATTTGGGATTTATGCGATTGTTTGTATACAGCGCATCTCCTTCCATTATTTATGGAACTCGCTAACCACCACCACCACCACCACTACCATCACCGCATCGACTTTGTTGTCGGTGCTGCCAAATGTATGGGAAGGAATCATGGTAATAAGATTACTGTAGACTGTGCAATGAAAGTACCTGTGTGAAATATATACTATAAATGCGAATGCGACTTGTTTTTCGTGATTTCAGGAATAGTATGTGTTTAAGCTTCTGTAGCATTTTAAAATAAATAATATATTTGTAATGCTATTAATGATAAATATAATAATTACTAGTAATTTGTTTGTTCCCCACAAAAATATCGTGTCGTAAACTCCATTACGTTGATAGCAAAATTAGACATTCAAGGCATTGACCCTCCCTGAATTATACGCACACAACGTGTTAATGGTTACATTCGTGATTTTACCAGACATTCCCTTTGAATTGATATTATCTTGCAAGCGACATAGCATGGTCTTCTACTCTTATAGCTGATATATACGAACGATTCAGAGGAAACAATTATTTATACACGTTCGCCAGGTTAAGACTATGAAATTATGTAGTCTTCAATCGGTAGATAACATGCATTAACATAGGCAGGTCTGGTTGGCATAGTAATTGCCCATGCATTTATAGAATTGATATGCAGAGGAACGGTGGCTCTGTAATTGTATAGGATTCCCAATCTCATACCCTATGTTATTAGAAGTGTAGCCAATGTTGGACTATTCTAATACATTCACTAGCATTTCTTCAGAAACCTGCTAATTGTCCGTATATCAATGTATATTAGTATCTATTTTTTATATTTATTTTATGATTACTATTTTAAATAGACAAATATACCTTTGCTAATACGGATTGTCCCCTTCTAAGTGACTTTCTATTACCACTGCGGTATGAATAGTATTATGCACTCGTATTTTGAATGTTAGTTGAGAGGTGGATAGTACATGTATATAGTCACATCAAACTGTGCTGCTTAGTGGACATAATGGACAATGGCTATTTTCAAAATACCAATCCTTACCATTGTTACGCACCATTCCACATTCACAGACAATCAATCATTACTTTAACTAATTTAGTATCCACCGATACTATGGTTCGTAATGTCATTAAAACACTTAAAAGAGATTCTGAAATACCCTGAAGAATACAGACGTATATAGTGGGTTGTTTTATGAATAAAACGTTCCACGTACTAGCATATAATTAAGGGTTGATAGTCATTGTTAACAAGAGTATATTTGTTTTTCTGCAGTCAATACTGAAGCAAGTAAATGTTGGCACGTTGCTAACTCTCTCCACGTGTTCATTGATGGTGGGATCACGGTTCTTAGTTATCTACACCTCACCATACTTAATTCAAGTCAGGAGTGATGAAAAAGAAAGCTGGTCGATTTCTACTCATCGTGAAATGAAGCACCGAATCTAACACGACGACACATTTAATTTTCCCTTTTACGATAATTGTTAACATCTTCGACTTCTTGACATTAAAAAAAAGGAAAGCTTCCGCAAATCAGTTTAGCTTCAGAGTCCATCATCTATACTACGTTAACACAGAGTGTTACAATTCGCCCGGACCAGAGAGCAAAACATCCTGTTCAAACTATTCATTTGGTAATTCGTAGACCTTTGATCATCACCTTCAGAGCACTTTGGGGCTATGTTTGTTTTGAAATCGAGTGTTGAGTCGAATGTAGGAAATTCAAATCAAACACCCAAGAACGCAATATTCGAGATCGTGATGACACGTGACCCCAACACGCGAACGTACTCCCCGATTCACTGGGGCCGACAAGAGTTGTGACGTCATACAACAGTGCGCTATGCACTCGTGACTGCCTACAATCTTTCTGATTGGTCAGTAATGCCGTCAACACGCGTGTTACGTTCTCGGTTGTTTTAATTTAACACATTTGTGGTGCTAATGCGCATCTGCAAGTAGCACTGGACTCGACTCTCGAGTTCCCCAAACAAATACAGCCTTGAAGACGCAACGCCGAGGTCAGAGGGTACGTAATTCAAGGGGAAGTAAGTCATTCTATTCTGTGTGGTAATGTAGTTGAAACCCACTAGACAGTTGTTTCTGGATTCCACTCATCTGACAGGCATTTGGTATTCTCAGTGCCATTGGCATTGCTGCATGCACAAGAATCTGGCACAAAAAACAACAACCAAAAATCCCCCATTAAGATTAGACCTATATCCAGGAGAGTTACGCTGAGCGATAGTGAGAAGCAAAACACACCGAGTACCCTGTGCAATGGCATCGGTAATATAGCTATTGTACCAATGCACAATAGGAGAACTGGTGGCTGGACTCTCCTGTACGAAACGGCGTAACTCCAAAGGAAACTTAACTCCAACGTTAGCAATTAATTGGCGTAGTTAATGGCTAAGGTTGGAGTAAAGATTAACTTCGAATTACGCCGTTTCATACCGGGAAGCCCAGGGTCACTCCTATACTTTAACGTGGAGGTACGACGCTCGTAGCACTATGTTCGTTCTGTGGCGGTGGGAGTGGGGGTAGCCGGTGAGAGTGGGTGCACGGTAAAATACAATATATTTTAATAAAAATTTCGTAGATATTAAATTCACTGATAGCTAACGTTACTGTACGTATTTCCACATTTATGACAATTATTCAGACTTACAGTTAATCGCACACCAAAGGAATTATTCATCAGTAACGTATGTATCAAACGAAATTCACGCTACCAATCATGCTTGAGTTTTCACCTGTACATCCGTAAGGAGAAATATCTCAGGTCACAGGCTTATGATAGTCAATGTTTTAATAGTACTAACTGCGTATCTTATAAACAAGTAGAAACATGTCTCTAATGGCAGGAATTCCACGAGTAACGTATGTATTCTGCAGCTGGCGACATTTATGTTGGAACAACGAAACAAATAACAATGTATGGTTTAAACGTATCATATTTAAATTTAATGAACTGATGTTGTACTTTGATATAATACTCGCCCAAACTATAGCATCTAGTGATTCAGTAATTCAGAGTTAAACACATAAAATTACGTCGGTGACAGGTAACGTAGGTATTAGTTCAGGTGTTTAGTCATGGATTAAACTACTTAGCATTGTACTTATGATGAAACTGTTAAAATGTTTTGAGGGATTATAGGCTTACTATCCTGGAAATCTACATATAAATATGGAAAACAATATTAATATTGATGGATATTAATACTGATGGAGGAATGCATTGTAAATATACTATTATACAATGCATATGTTGATATTTGATAATTTACGTATTACATTCTTATTTAACGTATGGTGCAATATTTTAAATGTAAATATTTCTGGTTTAAAGACTTAATTACATGACATACCGTTTATTATATTTTATTAATTTCCTATCTTGTTATTAATATATCATTTATTGGCTTTAGCGACAACAACAACAAAAAACATTTTAATATGTATTCGTGGATGTGTCTAATATCTAGAATTAATGTATGTTAGTTTCTGGAGTTGGCTTTCTTTATGTAACAACTTTAAACATTAATATAATAACATATTTGAAGCGGAATTTATAATTTAAAAAATGGGGGGGGGGGCATTTAGTTAACGCCCTCTGGCGGATATTATATAACGAAGATGGACAATCACTGACATCTCGAATCTGTACCGCTATGAAGAACGTTGATTACTCGTTGTCTAGACTCTCATCATCAATATGTGTCCAGCTCACTTAGGTAACGTACCAAATCCAAATCTTGCCTTGGGTTGTCAGGTACAGAGACAATAGCCTTGCGCCCTCCGGAAGATGCAGACTGAGCTCAGACAATGGAGGTCAATATATTCAGTCGATAAGGAACACCAATTGGAACATTTCGCGCGGCATCTTCCATATACGTTTCATCATATTACCAATATAAAAGCAAACATTCATTAATTAAAACACACATGTAGTATACTGTATAGAATGTCATGACGAATCGTGACCAATCCAAAATATAAATTTAAATTCAAATTCATGGACTGAAAATTACAAAAATATATACTAATTAAAAAAAACAAAAAACACAAACACTGTAGATATAAGGATTTATTGTTAGTCTTTCATAGGTTCACCATTCCTTTAAATTTAATTGATTATCTCCCTTCACCGCTTAGAATGGGCCTTATGGCTCTAAGACGCCATTAGCGTAATATAAAACAAACATATGTTGTCATGTACGAATTGACACAAGTGATCTCCCCTTCTCAAATAGTGTGTAACACTAATACGACACCAGACTTGTATGTCACGAGATCTTTAAGGTGATATTTTAAGACAAAGTTAAGTAAACATTGTTTATGGTACTCGTGCCATTTCTAGTCAGTGTGGCCCTCGACTGCTACCTTTAGGCTGGTTGATATAGTAGCATGTTGTTTGTGTTGTCATTATTGATTGTGATAGGGATACAAATCACGTTCCATCTGTGAGACTATCGTGTGGTATACTAGGCAACGTTTTCGGAACATGCTATTGAACATGAAGTGGAGTTTTGTTGACTGCTGAGATTAGTCGAAATCAGGTCGAAACATAGTACCCAACTTGTACATGTAGCTCTAATTGTTGACCAAATGCCCTTCAAATTGCAAAGCTAATTGGACATATGGTATGTTATGGAATATTACTTAAAACACTCTCTCTTTCTTTCTCTCTCTCTCTCTCTCTCTCCCTCTCTCTCTTCTCTCTCTCACACACACTCACACTCTCTCTCACACTCTCCACCTTCATGGCTTCCTCTTTCTCTCTCTCTCTCTCTTCTCTCTCTCTCACACACACTCTCACACTCTCTTTCACACTCTCCACCTTCATCTCTTCCTCTCTCCCTCTCTCTCTCTTCTCTCTCTCTCTCACACACACTCTCACACTCTCTCACACTCTCCACCTTCATCTCTTCCTCTTTCTCTCTCTCTCTCTCTCTCTCTCTCTCTCTCTCTTACACACACACATACACACACGTATACACACATATCCGAAAAGCCCGTGTTTCTATTAATTGTCAGACACTCTCAGACCCGGGTTCTATTAATTCATTAGTTTCAAAACGATGTTGTACCAAATCTTTTATCCTTCGGTTATTGGCACTTTATGAACCGTTTCTCCTTTTGAAAAATGTTTTAAATTGTGAAAACTGTAAAAATTAAATGAAAGAAAGTTTCACTTTATACTGATTTGTTCGCGCCATAGATGAAGCAAACTGACATCATAAAATTAAACTTATGCAGTCACACATTTATTAAGTACCGTCTGTGCAATGCATCATGGCCTCTATTTAGGACAGACCTCAATTCAGACCTCTATTCAAGGCAGACCTCTATTCAAGACAGGCCTTTACTAATTTCGCATTGCCCTTATATAGATACGGTTTTTAATCAAGGCATGCTTCTAATCAAGGCAGGCTTCTATTCAAGGGTTTACGGTATTCGACTTTAAACTTGCTATGCCATGATTTTACATAGCGGAAATGATGTAAACCTCGAATAACGCCAGGACTAGACAGTACTCGCGATAGAGGGCTGCAGGACGGCATCAGTGGTGCTTTGAGCATTGTTTGACCGTCATCCTATACATGACCTGCAGCGTAGCTCACTACATACATCAACTGGGCTTTTGAATGTGTTGTTGGTAGAAGGTTTCCCTGCCTTTCTGAGTCAATGGCTGAGTCTCTTTGACTATTCACTGCTCCTCTAAGGTTCCCTACGGTCACACACGAGCAGGTCTAACTGTGGCAAAGGCATTAATATAAGGGCTTTCTATGGGCTTGGCGTCTGTCATTATCAAGGATATTTATCGCGTCGTGAAACCGGAATGTTGTGTCTGTACCAAAAGTGAACCACGGACTTATTTGAATCGCATGACCTTCTCCAACCAAAATGTTCCTTTTCAAGATATTCGTCATAAAGTCTCGGTATTGGAGATTAAGCTTTTCAGTTGGTCAACGATTATATCATATATTGCATGATTCCAATTAGTAGGATTTCTATACGCACGATTTATAGCCATCATCACCGACTATGGTTAGACATGACATATCCGAGAAAGATTCTTCTTTGACTTTTATCCCCACATTAGCTATCATGCAGATTCATCTGAGGTATTGGACATTTGGAATATTCCGATCGGTATAGCGTCTGCCTCTTTAGCGACGAAGGAACGTTCATAAGATTTCATTCATAATTAAGTTAGGGCAGTCTGACATTGTCTTCAGGGAGTAGGAATGTGGAATAGTGTCTCTTGACATCATTAAACATGTAGTAATAGCTGCGGTTGAGACGAATGAAGTGGATGGCTGAGGTATAATGATGATGGCCCTACTATACCAGGAATGGTCGGCAGTGAACTAGCGAGTTCACAGTGTGTGTGTGTGTGTGTGTGTGTGTGTGTGTGTGTGTGTGTGTGTGTGTGTGTGTGTGTGTGTGTGTGTGTGTGTGTACATAGACCATTAATTTGATCAGTTGATGCTTACAATTATAGTATTCATTGATGAGTGCTACATGTAATACAGACACGTATACTCATACACGCTAAACACACATACAGAAACCTCTCTCTTTCTTTCTCTCTCTCTCTCTCTCTCTATCTCTCTCTCTCTCTCTCCATCCCTCGGGTAGCTGGATCACAACCCTAACACATTGCAACCGGCCGATGATGCATGTTACTATGATGCATTAGCATGATGCATTATAATATGAATGACATGTTGTTTATAGACGGAAGTCATTATAATGCTACCCGTGCACCGGCCTGGCTACCCAAGACCCGACTGGCTTTTCTGTAATCAGTCGGACCGACGCGAATCGGCAAGTTGTCTACCGACTTAGGGGTCGAACACCAAACAGACGGGCGTTTTTATATATACACAATTAATAGTGTAATTTGATTGTACTAGCAGGTGTCAAATTTTAGTATTACGATTGGTCAGCAGTGGCCAGTCGTGCCGACGAGAATACTCACGATTCATTTTTGGTTAATCTGCTGAAATATACTGATTTTCCATCGTGACACCATCTCGCATTGCCCCGACAGTCGTACGGTAAGCATAGGTGGTCGCTAGCATGACAACCAACCGTTTGAAAACGTGTATCACATGATAAGTCGCATTATCCCAAATATGCGACGATTCTAGCGATTAGATTAGTTGAGCGAGGTCCAGGGAAATATCGTACACCCCGATTTGGCTGAAATTTCTCGTATACCACTTGACCGTCGGTCTTGGGGTATGCGCGAAATTTCGGCTTGTAAAAACCCGTACAAGCTGGAAATCACGTTGGTAACTAATAATATAAATACTAGTGAATTTTGTCTTTTTCTAAACATTATTTTAATGTATTAAAATTTCATTTTAAAATTACAATTAAATTGAAATGGTCTGAAGCCTGAATGTACAACCGACAGGGGAAATACACACATTATTACACACATCTCCAGGACTATATCTAACAAATCTACATAGAATGGATGTGCATGCTTCGAGTACACATACTATCGTACAGGGGAGAATTCATTTACGTGATATGGACTCAAGGCATGGGCTTATGGACTCTAAATTGAAGTAACGATAAGTTAACTTTGTAAATGTAATTAGTCACGATGCCTGCGTCTGTTGGCTTGATTACTTAGGCGATGGCATCCACTGCTACAGGATTGACAATAATTATGTATACATGGAAGAGAAATTGATTTTATTTTTCTGTTATCGAAATGGCTATACTATACCTCTTCGTGTGTTGGCTCGTGTGAAACGGACTGCCTGGGTGGGTGTTGGGTGTGGGTAAACATATATCGTTTGTCATTTTTTCTTTAATTACTTCTTTCTGTTTTTCCTATATTCCTTTCTTTCTCTCTCTTATCTCTATTTCTCTATCTACTAATTTATCTTTCCTCTCATTACTTTTCTTATGGCTATATTGCTTTTATACTCTCTCTCTCTCTCTCGTTTTCTCTCTCTCTCTCTCTCTCTCTCTCTCTCTCTCTCTCTCTCTCTCTCTCTCTCTGTGTCTCTCTCTGTTTGTAAACTACCGGTAGCAGTCATTGAACCATAATGATGGTGTTATCAAAAATGTCGATCTGATTCCCCAGGCAATTCTATGCTATTCAAAGATAGGCATCTACTGGTTGATGAATAATTCGAATACGCGTAAAGCTAAACAGTCGCAACAGCATGGAATACATGAATTGTTACCAGTTTGATCTTACATAGTGCGCAAACATTGCTAACAAATATATATGTCATAACGGTATAATGACTATTGGCAAGTTAATGTCATTACCGATCAAATATTCCATTCCAGATATGAAAGTGTGTTCCCAATTCATCACTTATCCAAGCAAATTGCCCAGAGACATGTGTAGGAGATTAGTGCTGGTATATCATAGGGATTACGAATCGAATAGAACATTATTCAAATGTACGATCAATTCTACGTTTGAACACAAACCATTGACAGTTATTTAGTAGTATTCGTGTTAACGTAAAGTAAATTACATTAAATTAGTATCTAGCAGTGAGATTGTTTTGAAATTGAGCATCAATATACAGCATTGAAATGGAGATGTAATATCTCTACATGTAGTTAGTTTCTTGTTTACACTGTATATAACATTTCTACTGGAGACAATTAATAACTAGAATCATTATTCTATGCACTGGCAATGATGAATAAAAACACATCATTTCATTGTAAATCGATAAGAAGATAAATACAATTATTCAGCATATATCATTGTGTGGCAATATATTTTACAAATTGAGGTTCATTTACTGCAATACAACGTTCCTTCCCATCATTATCAGAAAGTCTACTGTTGCCATTACTATTCATATCGACCGTTATGTATACCTAAATGTATACCTATCGGCCATGATGTAATTCCTATCGAATACACCTATCGGTCATGATGTAAACCTATCGGACATGATGTGTATATACTCTCCCCAAAAGGAAACCCATAGTTGATTTACTTTCGTTTATGACTTCTATATTTTAAGCCTTTATCGACTAAATATGACGTACAAAGCCCAACTATAACATGGTGACTGGCATATGTCCGATGTGTTCATAAATCCAGAAAACAAAGCGACATAAATAATACAAATTCTCCACAAGGTGGGGTTGAAGTCAATATCTGATGTCACCGCCACGGGTTTGGATAACTGCATTGACTACGTAAGTCTCTGTATTAGAGGTTGTGGTATTCTTGCCCATTCATCCTGCAATACCTGCCGAAGTTCGTCGAAAGTGTGGCCGCGGTTGACGTCGCAATCGCGATTTGGACGGCCATGGCAGCACATTAATGTTCTGGTTCCCTAGAAAATCTATGGTCACACGTGGAGTATGAGGCCTGACATTATCCTGCTGGAAAATTTCTCCCTCTGAACGTCAATAACTGGAAGAATGTGACGTTGAAGAATTTCATCTCGGTAGCGTATAACGGTACGATTTACTTGTATGAGCACAGACTTAGAATGAACAAAGGCGTAGAATATGGCAGCCAACATCATGACACTGCTCCCACCATATCTATCAACTTCAACGAATCAATTTTGGGCGAAACGTTCGTTTCTACGTCTATATACATGGGTTCTTCCATATATTCTATGCAACAGAAAACCTGACTCGCGCTGAACTAAACCCGTCACCAATATCTCAGATTCCAATTTTGAAGGTTGACACACCATCGAACACGTAAACTGTCGACGCTGAGGTCTCATTATGGGACCGAAATATTACCTTCTTGCTGGTGTGTCGTACTGACCAAGTCCGTTGCGTATTGTTTGCGTAGACAGTCCTTCGTAGACCAGGTACATTACCAGCAATTTATGTTGCTGTTACAGTCCGATGACGTAGATGGAATACCCGGATGTACCTATACTGAGCTGCAATAGTGACACGTGGTCTACCAGCACGTTGTCGATATTTATGTAGTTGCACATGACAATGTTATTTGGAAATGTTATGCATAACTATCATTATGTATATTCTCTTTTGTAGTTTTTTTCCCCACGAGAATTTCAGGCCGAATCTTTAGCCCACTAAGATCATCAAATTGTGCGTTTTGTTAATGTATAGTAGTCCATTCAAAAACAAAACAAAAACATTGAAATTTGAGAAACTAAATACTACTTCAATTTACTCCGTCAAAATAACTGATAATTTAACAAACGTTTCACCTATGTGTTTCTTTTTTTTGGAGAGAATATATCGGCCATGCTGTCCGTGACACTTTGAGTAAATAGAGATGCAATGTTGTAGATACATCAAAAGTTATAAATCCTCTAGCTTTGAACCATGTATTAGAAAGAGAGACCATTATTCACAGAATGTCGTCCTAGCTCTATCATAACATACATACGCGTTGTATCTCCTATCTCCATAGAGACAAATTAATACGAACAGTTGCTGTAGCTATTGCTGTTTCCAATGAAATAATATTTGATCATTAACTACTCTCAATAATATAGGATAGTATGTTATAGTACTGAGAGTAATTAGTGATTTAATGTATCATCGCAGAACCGGCAAACATATTTTTCCGAATTACGTCAATTTCAATCATGATCAATAACCTGTTAATCAAATATGTATTACTATCAAATACTTTAGAAGAAACACAACTATTTGCACCAGCGAATGTTTAGATTTCGTAACCGATCTGCACCGCGAATTTGTTAATTTCTAAAAGTAATCAACACATTTTGTCCTTTAAAAACAATCTTTAAAAATGTGTAGCTTCTATCTGGTTCACGCTCCGAAATGCCAAGATAAATGGAAAACATCAAGTTGAAGATGGCTTGAAGAATTGATTTGGAAGCCAAACACACATGTCGATATATCGAGGTAAGTGACACATGGTAATCCTGACAGCCTGTTGTTAAGGAATGCGAAACCACCTCCCTGATAAATGTTACAATTGCCATATATTTAAAGCCAATTTTAACATAATCACACAATACATCTACTACGTTTTCAAGATATATCAATTACTACAAGGGAGTCGTCATTCGTTCATGTTCAATGATGGGTTAAACGACCTTTTCCTTCTCCGTGTATTATTATACTTTTCAAAAGACGTATGCACTGTCGGCGGAATATTCTAAATGGAAATAAATTGAAACAAATCGAGTCGGCGGATCCGTAAACTAGGGAACCAAATAACTATGGCCTAATCGTAAGTGTTCCGACCTTAAATCGACCTTAAAAAATAAGTTGTGTCTACCTACAGTGAAAAGACTGTCGATTTTTCATTTGAGCAACTACAGGTTACGTGTGAAACCATTCGAAAGAGGTAATTCCATGCTTCACATAATATTTTCCTCATTGATAACTAATGATCAGAATACAGGAAACATTCAATGTATGTATTATTTGGAGGTGTTGCTCCGTAGAAACGAACGTAGTGGGTGGTAGGGGTGAGATGGGGGGTGGGGGAGGTGGGGCTGGTTGTTGAGTGGTGCACTGGTGGAACGTTGAACTTCAGAGTCGAAGGTCCGCATTAATGTACGCGAAAGTTACCGTTCTGATGCGCTTATGATATTAGGTTTTACTGTGGCAATGCAGTTATGAGACTTGGTTCGTCAGTACCATCAGTACCAGATTTACTGCAACATTCGGCGCTACGGATGTTGCGGGTGTCCTTCTGCCCCAAAACTGACAGGTCGATACACATTTTGAAAGCGGCTAGCTAGCTCTGGCGTGCATACCATTATTGCTATTCATTACACGGTGTGTAGAATAACAGCAAAATATGACATGGTGTAATTATCTTTTTATTTCTATTTTTATTTAATTTAAATTTTATGTAAGTATGAATGTTGCAGGTATGATAAATCTGCTTCCATGAATGCATATCAAACTGCCAATACTTACATTAAAAAATAAAAAATTGTTAACTGTTGACTGTGGAACATAACGATTTCTAACCACAAAAGCATTAATTAGAACCGAATGAATCGAGAGATCGGATTGTTAATTACAACACGTGATGTGTGGAAAGTTAATGTACATCTCTGACAGGCTCCGATGAGATTCCATTAAAATACTGATGACTCCCTCAGACTAGGGCCCGTCTGAGTACCTTTGAGCTGCGCATATAGACTTCGCAGACAGGTTCTGGGACCAACCATCAGTGCTCTGGTCCACCAGCATATATCCCTTCTCTAGATTAATATGGATCCGGTCCGGTCCGGTCGAGCACATGAGCAAGACCTCGAGCTAGACGTACATTGCAATGTTAACACTTTCAGCATACATAACATCGACCCAGAAAGCACGTATAAATGTATGGAGGCGCATTCTGGTCATATTTAGGAGGGATAAGTTATTGCAGGATAGATCAAGGTGTTGGTAAAGGGATACATTCTAAAGACGTTCGTAGTTTGATAATAGTAATAAGCAAACTTTCCGGCATGCAAAGGGTTAATTAATCAGTGGTCAGACCTCGGGGACCGGACTCTGGTCAATAGAATGGAACTATAATACCTATACAACTCACGTATGTCAATAAATCATCAGTAATGGCATCGACAGGGGAGATCACTGCTGTTAGTTGGGAATTATTCAATGCGGAATAGGGAGACCAGTGTCAGCATTGTCTCGTTTTGGTTTCAGGCATAATAGTGAAAGAATAAGATGGACAGATAGATTGGCAAAGCGTGGGGACTTAAATTATGTTTCTGCCATTTTGGTACCGTGGAAAAGGTTCATGTTTGTTCGCGGTCTATCCAATAAGCTACTGTTTTGGTACTGAATAGACACGGAAACATGATAAGCAATGTATGAAACGGAAATGATTCATCGTGATCTGTAGACCTAGAAATTATTGTGGCGATGCACTTATGGTTTAGGTTATCACAGACGGTATGATTGAGTTCCCTGACAAGTATTAATACAACCATTCATCGCGTTTTAATGTCCGATTCTAGTGCGAACGTTACAGACAAAACCAAGAAAGACTGGACTACTTTTACACGCAGAGACTCATTATTACCAGGAATGAGTATATTTTATATTGCCAGTTGCATAGATTACACTTAAATCCGTGTGTGGTATACGTACACATAATACTTCATTGGGTGAATAGTTCGTTGACCCTCTTATTAATAACCAGAACCAGACATTTATAAATATACAAATTAGATAAAATTATCTCTATTTCTCTATCTACTAATTTCTCTTTCCTCTCATTACTTTTATTATGGCTATATTGCTTTTCTCTCTCTCTCTCTCTCTCTCTCGCTCTCTCTCTCTCTCTCTCTCTCTCTCTCTCTCTCTCTCTCTCTCTCTCACTTCCACTCCCACTCACTGTCCCCCCCCCTCT
>JAUTBT010027497.1:0-19524 GCA_032361225.1 Lepetodrilus schrolli
TTCCTCCTGCCCTAAACTGACAAGTCGTGATATAAGTGAAAGAATCTTGAAAACGACTCTAAACCCCAATTAAAAATACAAACAAAAACAACAACAACAAATTGTAGTCTTCTACAATTGGAATTGGGTTGCACGAAGTTCTTGTAGTCTATCTAAATAAGACAGTCCCTACAACTATACTATTGCACCCTACAAGAGCGTCGTGCAACCGGACTCTGGCCTTCTGAACAATTGGGTTCAATCAATCACGTACTGAAGTAGTTCGTTGGACCTGTGACCGTTTCATCATATATTGACAATCGCTGTTCAGTTTTCGATCACACATATTAAGTACTAGTAGTAATAGTAAGTATGCATAACGTTCGAGAGACAATATGAGGAATGTATGTATGTAGAACTTCATTTGTAACAGCATCACTCGATCTAGCTATATCAGTGTATGTCGTTACGAACTTAGAACTACAAACGAACAGACGAAGTTATTTGTCTGCAAAGTTCGAGAACTCCTGCTACAAATATGCCTACCGTATTACAACACTCACATATGCTCCTGCAAATGAATCCCCTAGCAGTCATATTTTCTATTATATCTAACAATATAATTTCGTATGTTAAACTGTGTCCAGTAGCAGTAATTAATAAGCCAGATTGGAGTTCTCCGGTGCACAATGAACCATGGGATAGCATCTGGTTAAACAAACCACATACTCCGTACACAGCCAACTCTGCACATTGCGTAACAATGATAAAAGCACACGAACCGAATCCTCTTGTAGCATAGCAAGACCGATTGGGTCGTCATTTAGATTAATTAATTAAAAATATATAGAAAGGCGATAAAAATATGTACATTAAGCCATTATGTAAAGGAGACATTGAAGATTATGTTTTAATTCAGAATAATAGAGATAATAGAGTACGTACATTTACCCATTGCAGTATGAGTGCCTTTGTATAAGGTCATATAGGGACTAGACCACGTGCTTACGTAAAAACGAAAATAGACTACATTTTCAAATAGGATTAAATCAGTTAATAATTGTGTTCATAATAATATTGGAATTTATATTATACATTATATAAAGTTCTATATTTTATATGTTTATATATTTTTTCTATATGATTTAAAGCGGAGATAATTTACGATGAACTCGTAGGTTTCCTTGACAGTTCCCTGAACTCGTATACATATGTGGATTTGTATGTAATTTAATATAAATATGTTTATGGGAGTTATGGGCACATTAAACAAGCAATAACATTAATTTAATTTACGATGACACGACACAGTCACCACACAAGAAATAAAAGTCAATGGATATGATGGCAGTACAATGATTAATAAACTAAGATATGCATACATATTCATTTTGATGTCTGCGTAATAAAAATGAAAAATAGGCTAGTCAAGCTTGACTTCAATGTAATGCATTATCATGTATATATAATGCATTAGGTCTACTGCTAATTTAAATTTGATATAAACAACCAAGCTGAAGTTCGACTCGCTCCCTACTTGCAACAACGCAAGTATGTACATAATACCTATTAAAAACAATACGGGTATATAAAATATTATGTTTTCTTATTAAAAACAGAAAACCTTAATAGGTACAATGAACCTTTTTGTTACTAAAAACAATGAACAACACGATAAACGCAATGAGATGTATATCCTTAATCTGTGTTCATAAGGAACCTTTTCATTATTAAAAACAAATAACAACAACATGGTAAACGCAACGAGATGTACGGTATAACCGTAATCAGTGTTATTAAGGAACTTTATTTATTATTAAAAACAACAAACAACACGGTAAGATTCTATTTTCAACAAATATGTCGAAATGTCCTTTCCGTAGCCCCTAATAGTTAGTCTTATATGTTATTGATGTACATCAATTCTAATCAGGAATAAGACAAATCCTTTTAGGGTAATATGGTATAGATGTTGGTCCTTCAAATTCCCTATTTGAAAGGTGTCTGTGACAACCTGATTGTGCTGGAGCCGAATGTTTATCAAAGTTTTTAGTCCAACTACATAATTTATTACTGAAACATTATTCCAACTATTTTACTTATCATTGAATAAGTATACGTAAAGCATTTTCCATTTTGATCAAATGTATAACTGAATGTACATTTATATATCTCTTGTACCACCGTTGGTGGTTTTTGAAGAAAGATTATCTATGATAATATACATATATAACACAACACATTCTGGGCAGCAAATGAATACAATTCTATTTATTGTATTGTATTCAATGTATGCCAGATATGTTGCAGAACTGTGCGTAACATTTTGTTATATCACGTAATAAAAGGTTACTCCACTTTGCATATACATAATTATATAGTGTATAAATAGTATCAAGTTCATACACTATTATCACTTATTACGTATTAGATTATTTTCTTACGAACTACATATCCATTTACTCGTGATAAAAATATCTGTCTTCCAGAAATTACATTCGATAATATCATATAACATGTATAAGCACTATGTCATCTATGAAGAAAGACTTGCCGGTCCCGCAGAATCGATGTTGCCATCTGAAGCAATTGTCACACTGTGACACGAGGACGAACTTTGGAAACACGAAATACAAAATTCCATAGCGGCATCTGCCATTGTGAAAGTGTAGCAGTTTTATTTTTCTGTCCGACTTCATAGCCGAATTGTGAGTCGGAAGTATCATACTCCAATTTGCTTACTTTGAAAACGGTAAATAGTAATGAATAACAATTTCTGCCCGACTGTATAGCTGAATTGGCGATGGTCTGTGCTATTATTAGTTATCTACTGGTTCCGACGGAGGCACACTCTCTAGTGTAGTCTAGGGGATATGCTGTTAGACGTCCATCTGTAATAACGCCGCTATCTGTAATACATTACACTTAGCGGCGATGCGAGCGACCGCTATCTGCAACTGTCACCGCGATCTGTAATACATTTAGGTGCACATTTGTAATTATTACAGATCGCGTTGAGGTGAGTTTCTTTTCATTTAGAATTTAAAACTGTCCATGAATTTTGCACTACATGAATGTAAAAGGAGCAATTATTCATTTCATGGTGGAAAGAAATCAATAAAAACAATATATATATATACACAAGAAAATATGTGTGTATCCAGTCACTTAACAATTTTAAATCACTGCATCTGAAGATGGGGAACTCCATTATATTACATCTATAAGCGAGAGATATCTTTCCCTAAGTGAAAAGTACACTGTTGGGTGGTACACTGTTGAGGGCCTGTACTGGCTTAACACGCCTCTCTACTAACAGTGCAAGTTGCGTTCGGGCGATTGCACCATAATACGAAATCTTGCAAGTCAAAATTTTGTGTTTTCCATACAATACAGGAAAATGTAAGTTTGAATAGATGGCTATATTTTGGGGAATTGCGGGACTATTTGAGTGTCTTTTATCGTAAGTATCTTGTAGAAGTAGAAAATAAGGATAAATAATTATCTCCTTTTTGCTTGTTTGGTTACACATAATCATTATATACATATTAATGTCCGTTAGGGTATTTTCAAGATGGAATAGAAATTTGATTACAGAAAATGTTGATCCATATAATGCTTACATCTACATCACCTTTACTTAAACATAAATTTCTTTTCAGTCCTGCTGGTTCACTTTCAACCAATTTGGAGTATTTGTTTGAAGTGGATTATTTGCTACCAAGGACACTCATGGCCTGCATCAGTATGGAACATTTGCGAAATGCAGATTTCCTTGATAAAATCCCTGGAGAAGTTACCACTGCAACGATCTACTTCTATTTAGACAAGCATCATTTCTACATCAGTCCAACAGATAAAGATGTAAGCAATTATAGTATGACTGTAAATTTGCAATTCCTTAATTTTTGTGATTGATGGAAGCTAAACCATTTCAATGTATATTTTCGTGAATTGAAGAATTATTCTTATTATTTAATCATTTACCCAAAATGCATATATCAACACTTTCTCAGTTGGTGTCATGTACATTATCCTTTCCTGCATGGACTTGTTATCTGATCCGAATTAAACAAATCACTGCTGTCAACCTACATGTATAGTAAAGAGGATAATTTCTGTGGTTCTGAACACCTTGTCATCTCATGACGTCACCATTCATCATATATCCTCCCCACCACCCGATGATACAAGTATATCTGAGAAACCTTGGATTTGTCTATTATGTTTAGATAATTTTTAGAATGAACATTATTGTCTTGCTTCAGAACTGGGTACCCAATTTAAGCATATTTCCAAGTGTAAGTGGTGAACATAAGGAGGCATTGAGCAAATCTTTCAGAATATGAGGCTGAATTTATTCTTGATTTTGTAATTTACCCAAACTTTTATAGATTGTAATGCATTATAATTTGTTCACACTAGGTATTTGCTGAAAAACTGAATGTAGTGTCTGAAAGGCAGAAAATGCAGTGGATTCACAAAAGAAATGAACCGAATGGAGTGTAAGTTGGATTCTACAACTGAAAGTTGAGGACACTGTAGGCCATGGGTCAGATTATGAGATATGTCCTTCATGATTTACAATTTTCATTAAGATTAAGGGCCCATAGAGTACCCTCCTGGCACAGGGGTTTGGTGATAGAATAGTAAAAAATAAAAATAAAATTTACATTTGAAAAATATTATAGATATTCTAGATCTAATAAAAAAGAAAAGAAGAAAGTAATTTATGTACAAAAATAAATATATATATTAAAAAAAAATAATTAAAAAGAAATAATATAAAGGAGACATGCTACCAGTCTAGTTCAGCCTTGCCTCGCAATCTAATATCTATAACAAGGGAGAACACTTGATGGTCCCTCTACACTCGACTGAACTTTCCTAGGTGTGTAGACGGAAGTTCAAGGACTCGATGCATATTTCTTTTTCATAAATTACTTTTATTTTTATAGCTCTAGAATATCTATTATATTTTTAAAATGTGCTTCCTGTGGCTATCTGGAAATTTACACTTATTTCTAGCCCCATATATTTAGCTAGGCATACTGACCTAGTTTTCTGCAGTTGGTGTCGCCCAGTCTAATGTTTTAAAGACACCCTTAGTGTTTTTTTCCCCAAACATTATTCATTTGAAAATAAATGTAATTAACATGTCTATCCAGGGTTTTGCTCCCAGGAAAAGCCCTGTGATGTGTCTTCCTTGTCTTGGAAATAAATTCATAGAATTTTTTGCTACACTTCCTCTGTGGATTCAATCCTACCCTCTAACATGACCACAAGGTGGGTAGGGTCTCCTTACAAGGAACCTTGATCCTTGTAACAGGGGATCAGGAACTAAATCAGGAGACACCCTAGTGCCTGGTACTGGCGAAAGCCAGTCCTTTGACAAAGGTGATCCCCTCCATCAGTAAGGCAGCCCTGACCCATGAATAGGAAAAGTGTATTGGGTAAAAGGTGGCACTCTCTTGGTACCTGGATCTAGGCTGGCTGACTCAGGATGCCATCCACTGAGGTGGGTTGTGGTGCTATCTTGGGTGTCACAAACCTATGGACCTACGGCTGGCTAGGTTGGGGCCAAAGTCTAGGTGGGGTAAGGATTGTTTGATATTAAGTGTAAGTGGTTAGCTGCAGCAAAACCATCAATTATGACCAGCGCCATACCACCCCCTGCATGTCAATTAGTGTCGCGTTGTATCCCACGGACATGTATTGATCAACTATTTGAAACTAAGTGTACATGTATGGATAGCAATTATCACATCGTAACTTGTATGGATATTCGCAATAGATGTATGCTGATCACATGTCCCCAGAACGCAACAATCTGGAGGTAGATATATAATAACCACTACCGTTGGACTATAATCTACCAAATTCTATTCTATATTCACAACGTAATTCCCAACTGAATATGACACACCTCAAATTTAACATGAAATAAGAGATAAACTAAAACACATCAATATTTCATATACAGTGTCAAAATTTAATGTCTTTGTTCTTTCAAAATTATTATTTTGAATGTTGCTAGGACCTATTTATTTTTAGTTTTTCAGAGCTTTCTATTTGCCAGTTGGACTTGTATGCCCCAAATGCATATAATGTCTTCATAATGCTATCTTGGAGCATTATACAGCATATAAAACATAATGTTCAGTACAAATCATATGAAGAAAGAAAGTGAAACTCGATTGAATAAAAACCTATTTAAATAGAGAACTATTGCTCTCAAAATACTTAAATAGAACTTCAATAGCTCAGTTAGGATGTTCGTTTCAGGGCAACACGATTTGAAAAGTTGTATAGACTAATTACAGTGGGCTGAATCCCCCAGTATCCGATCAGTTTTTTACCTGTAACCAAGCATTTTATTATACAATTTGTGCCGATATTCGGATCATTACTAATGGTAAATTGCTTAATTAATCGGACCGCTCATGCCAATCAAGTGAACACATGACACTTTCGTTTTAAATCTCACAATGAGTAAGCATAATTTCTGGTTTTGGTTACTCTTCACAATTACCTCGTAATTCAGAAATCCGATTGAGCTATCCTAGTCTGGACCATGTGGATTATTGGGTATACACTGTATATGGATTTAATAGTTTAGTGGGTTTTCTTTTAAATAAAAAGCTAAACACATTGATGTGAACATGTATTTTTAAATCAATCTACAATAGAATTATGAATCCATTCAATTAGTGAATTCGAGAGACCTGCTCCGTGCATTAATTTTATAGTATGGCATGTTACTGGAAAGATGTATGGTTTTGCTCATTTTAAAACTATAGTTGACATTCAAATTGGCTTTCCCATAATGGATTATGCAGAAAGTATGTTTTTAGTTCAGATCATGTTCAGCTGCCATTACTGCAATTATAGTGACTGAAAGAGCACCCAGGTAACCCAGGACGGTTCGTTTTGTGACAAAACCCTAACTGGTTATATTACAAACCAGCCTATATGAGGAATACAAATGAAACGCATAAGTACGCATGATCATCAATTTGATTTATCACTAAATGTGTAACACACCCCTACTTTGACGCCTACAAATAGTTCTAATTTGTGAGCAATCTACCATACTATCGAGTAACATACCAAATTCTCACATTTATTTGTTTATGTATATATTTTAAATTTCTATAATTTACTTTTTATCTTTCCCTGATGATGAGAATTGTTCGGAAATTTATGTAAGAAAAAATGCAAAATGAATGTTGTTGCATAAAGTGACTCAAACAAATGTGGCCAAAATAGTGTGATTTTGCTTATGCTCGTTTTTATTATAGGTCATCTGTAATTTATAGAGCTATATTTGCAAGAATCTGTACTTTCAGGCATGAAATGCCAAACAAACCCATCAAAATACATCAAAATAAATTTACCTATTGATGATAAACAATCAATTGTTTTTGAAATGCCTATGGAGCCTATATTTGCATATACTAGATATACATGAGCCTCCTTTGGATTCCCCTAGATGTTAGTCACATGGTTAGAAGAATATGCTTTCAGACAGTTGACAGCCACACATAGTATTCAAATTACCGAAGGTGAAATCACATGTTTATTGACAGAAATTACCCAGCATTTCACACACTCCTGCTCACTTAGCAGTCTATGTAAATAAACAAACTGACTGCCCGGAAAAAGAGCTGATTTATCGATAACAGATCAATTGGAAGGAAATCAATCACTGTATAGGATCATCAGTTCTTTAGCATTTTACAATATGAATTTTTTGTTTGAGTTTAGAGATTAAATTATATGCTGATCATCAAATTCGGCATTGTATATGTTATTAGGATGGATGGGCTCGATAATGGTCAGCAAAATAATAGTAATAATGTGTTCATTTATATTGTGCCAAATCTATGCTCAAAGTCATGCTCAAAGCACTACATTATCAATGGATCAGTGTAATTTCATTTTCTTTCTTAACTCCCTGGGAAGTATACAACACAAGCTGCCATTCAAGGCGATAGAAGGTTATTTTTACAAAACTATTGAAGTATGATTGTTCTTTTTATTGCGTTTTCTAAATTGCAGATCACTGAAGGAAGAAGTTTTACAAGCAGAATTGAGTACAAAGATTGCTTATCAGATTCTTCATAGAACTTTTTCTGATAAGTATCAGTCACCCGCTCTGATAGCAGCTGCTGCAAATGTCTTCATATCCAGTCTTTGGGATGGTCGTCTTCAATATGAAAGTGTCAAGCTCACTCCTGCTGATACATCTTTAATTTTCAAATGTGAAGAAAACCTAAGATGGAAAATGGAAGATGTTTTGCGTGGGATTTTCACATGGATGGATCAAGGATTTTACCATTTCCAAGGATTATTTAGCGTCAAGTCTTCTCTCAAGGTGAGATCAGTACAATCTCATTACTAAAATCAGATCCGAAACTGATTCTGCTCAGATGTATTTGACAAAACCGTTATGGTATTAATTGCTTCATCATTTGTGCCATCCTTCTCTCAGATATATGGAGTTACTCATGTCCATCTGACAAAACTGTTATAGTATTAATTGCTTCATCATGTATGCCATCCTTCAAAACCCCAGCGATTATGCCTACTTAACATCCGTCAAATGCCATGGGATATATGCTTATTTGGAGCTCAGCTTTTGGCTGGCTAAGCTTGGATGAATACCTATTAAAATCATTAAGATATCAACCAATCAGAGAACTCCTCTAAGATTAGATCCAGAAGGAACATGGTTGGGCAGTACAATTGCTGCAAATTGGTAGCATGTAACAAATCATATTGTTAAATAAATGTGGTCGTTGCATGCATAAAAAATTATTGTATTTATGTGAAGCCCAATATGTTTATAAAATTGTGAAAACAAGTCTGTGCAACAATTCTTGTTCTTTTATAAATTTGAGGTTTGCACAGGACTATGATACATGAGAGAGAAAGCGAGTTGCGTCCTGAGGCTTATATCATGTGACATCATTCAATTGTTATTGCAGCAATCAAAAAGTATGTTTATAAAAAAAAAATTCAATCCCTTTGAAAATATTTCATAGTAATAGATAGTACTTAAACCAGTAAAATTGGATTTTTTATAATGATGTTAATTGCATTTATTTATATAATTTTTCAGCTTTGGAATAGACTGATTGAGATGCGTGTTCCTCAGACCTTTGAACAAGAATGGACGAAAGCAATACTGGATGAATTTGGGAGAATTTTATCCAAGGTTTGATTCACATGTTTGTTACAATATTGCATAACAGGCCATATACTATCCAGAGTTGACATTGTAGTAGTGAAGAATGCTTCCAATGTAAATGTTTTATGGGTTCACACAATTTTAGTAGCGTTGAGTTATTTTTGTCATACTTTCTGTTAATAACGCCGCTATATGTAATAAATTACACTTAGCGGCGATGCTAACGACCACTATCTATAACAATCACCGCTATGTGTAATAAATTACACTTAGCGGCGATGCTAACGACCACTATCTATAACAATCAACGCTATGTGTAATAACTTGAGTGGCACATTTGACCGCTATCTGTAATTATTACAGAGAGAGTTGAGTTGAATGTAATTTCTGGCATGTCCTTGATTTTCGATTAATAGTATTATTGTTATTATCATTTAATATTAATTATTGTAGGTAGTCACATCATATGTTTAACATTACAAGAATAAGTTGTTATTTGGCTAGAATCAGTCATTAATGTGAAGTAAAGATCTCTATCAATGAAGGAAATAATCAGCCATTGTTCGAATTAGCGAATGTCTGAATCAGTCGGGATTTGTGAGGTCCAGAAAGTTCTTGTTTGAGACTCCACGATTGTGTTTTACATTCATGCGAGACACAAACAGGTTGACAAAATGCTTTCACAGGGGACCAAAAATAAACAATAAAATAATGGGTTGTGCTACACTTTCTATTAGCTAAGATATTGAAGATGAAGAATTCTAAATTTTATAGACTTATCTCTTTCCTGAAAAAAAGTTATACTATCTTGAATGGTAAGACCCACCACTTATCTTTTTCAGTTTTCAATGAATAGCAGTGTCAAGTACTATTCAATCAAATTAGATTAATCAACTGTTAAGCTAGCCAGCTATCATTAGAAATGGTGGAATATAGATAGATAACACCAAAAATACACAGATTAGTATTGATCATGTATATATCTCAATATGATACTTACTCCAGAACACGCTCGAATAGTCCCTTCTCAATTTCCCAGAAGAGCCACTATTCAATTTACATTTTTTGCCAGCAAAAACCCCAAAGTTTTCACTGTGCATCACACATTGGACAAACGCAGCAAATCAGTCACTGCATCTACATCAGTTTCTGCGCATGTGATGCCATCCTCTTTCCTTTCTGGCTTTCCTGGAGGAAAGACGTGGCAAGCTAAGTGTCATTCACCGAACTATATGCCGCGCTTCCGTCTCCTCCTCTGGGGATTCGATCCTCCCCTCTGACATGGCCACAGGTCAGTTAGAGGGGATAGGGTCTCCTTACGAGGAGCCTGGATTGGGGGGGGGGGGTGTGTGTGTGTGACTGGGTGGACTCGAGTTGACCCAGCTCGCTCCCTGGCTGGTGAGGCGGTGCCTATGGGTGCCAACTTGCCTCCTTGTTCCCTGATCCCTGTCACAGGGGGTCAGAAACTAAATCAGGAGAGCACCTTAGGCTCTGGTACTGGCTTTGCTGGAGTTGCCTCACCTTCAAAATGCTGATTTCGACGCTGGAGCAGGCCTGTTGGACTTGGCATGTGTCTTGCTGGCCAACGTCTTGGCCTGCTTGTCCTCAAGGGTCCACGTCATTGCTACTGCGACCCTAATCAGGTGTTTCCCATGTTTTACCATCTCAAAGTTTCTGCAACCAGTTAACCAGATTGGCCAGATAACTGATCAGCCCATCAGTAGTAGACCACGGATTACTACACCCGAAGTCCGATATATGCGCAGGTTACATCTGCCCAACCTGTTCCTGACTATAGCGTAAATGGCAGCAACAGCGTTGAAATAAGGGGTAGAAATAAGTGTAAATTTCTATATAGCCACCTTGTAAACATCTAAGTCCCCTTAATATTTGTTATTTTTTTTAGTTTTATGTTTTAATAAAAAAAAATATATGTTGTCAGATACCAACTTTTTGAGAGATATATGTAAAACACTGTCGTGGAGCCTCTTAAAATGATATCATATGACAATTATAATAATAATATTTATTGAAAATCAAGAGGGCCAAAGGGCATGCCAAAATTAAAGTTAGCGTGCCCAACAGTGGTTTTAATTGCCATTGGCCCAAAGGCAGGCATTAATCTACCCATGGCCTAGCACATTATTCTATTCAATGCATCACAACAACTGCAGCCAAACGCGATATTTTGGCAAACCTGGTTTTAGCATCCAGACAATGTTTTATTGGTGTTTTGATATCTTCAACATGTCTAGAATGAAAATCCGAGTGATGCGACTTTGGCATCTTTGGGCATTTTTTTTAAAAGGCTTAATTCAAAATGGCCACCATCAATGAATGCATTTTCTCATAACTTGAATTCTAGACTTTGTAGGGACTTGATTTTGGTGGCAAACACTATGATTTCATGGTCATGGAATCCACTAGTACACATAGAATTAATGAAAATATTTTGTTACAGGCTAAATTCCAAATAGCTGCCATGAATGAATGCACTTCACTTCTATTTACTATGTAGTGACTGGATTTTTGTCAAGGAATTGACTGGTACATGTGAAATCATTGTATGAATACATATTAATCACTGAATCCAAAACAACAACTCGCAGGCAAAGTCGTGCAATATGGCTGTCGCTTTAAAATACTGTATAATTAGATTTAAAATGTATCTCTCATTATCATCAGTTATGTTTGAGAATAGGGCATGGAATAGTATATATTATGTACTTCTATTGTCCTCATGTAGTATAAACTAGCACCTGTGTGTGTGTGTGTGTGTGTGTGTGTGTGTGTGTGTGAGAGAGAGAGAGAGAGAGAGAGAGAGAGAGAGAGAGAGATTATAATTCTTATAATATATTCCATCAGCTCCAAACTTCCCGAGACTGACGGAATAAAACAATAATGGTAACGCAAACTCAGAATGCAGTTGATATTTGAAGACAGCATTGTGGTAACGAATCTGATGCAAACGAATGCTACTAGAATACACGTTCAATGTGGGTAATAGCAGCATCAGATTTTCCCTACTGATTTCGTTTCATCAAAGAATATCTTCAAGTTTGATCCAGATATCATCTGGTGTGGATGGTCACATGTATGTAGGCCTACAAGTCTTGCTTTCCCCGTGTGTTCCCAGTTGTTCTGGTTGACATCATATGTACAAATTAAGTTTTGTGCTTAAGTTACTCATCCATATATGTGAAGTACACAACTACTGGTGCAATGTGACATTAGTTGAATTCCAATATGCGCTTGAATTCCAATAGTTACACATGCAAAGTTCTTTGCGAAATCCATCTGCAGGATAAAGTGTTCCTTCGGGAGTGTTTCTGATCCCGTACCATTCCAACATGGCTGATAAACTCTGAATATTCCATCTGCATAATATGTTCTTTGTAATTTTCACAACTCTGTACAGTTTGCTATAGTTATAGACTCAAAATTATCATGGAACTATAATACTATTGCCATCTACAACAAACGACTGCAACAATTTTATTTCTTAAGGAAACAGATTATTTAACGTAGATCCTAAAATTATGACACTTTTCTATTTATGTTTCATTGAAAGTATTGTGAGGTTTTCATGTCATGCCTGGGTTGGCTCTCTTTCAGTTCAAAATAAACACAAGCTCAGTTTTATTATCAAAATATTCAGTTAAATTATAGGAAAACAATTGCCCAACTTACAAAATTTATTTGACATGACGCAAACATTCTAGGTGGTGACAGACATTTTTGTAAATGATCAATTGCAATTCTTACCTTTGGGCCACCATCTTAGAGTCATTCCTTTCAGGACATAGGGCTATGAAATCATTCATTCCAAATTGTATCCTACTGATAAGTAATTCGCTAATATTTGTGTCATCTGCCTTTATCCTTGTTCATGTGCTACTATTATCTTGTAATGTGTGTATGTCTATTTATGTGTAAGCATGCATGTGTGCCATTAAGATGTAAACACTACTTTCCCCTCTTTGTTGGATAATGCAGAATGTCTATCTATCTATCTATACTCTCTATTTCTCTCTCTAACAATAATTTTCTTCTTTTTACTACATATAAATTATACTAATTATGTATCATTTAGAACGAGCCATTTCTCTGAGTAAAAAGTCTGTCAATTAGTTTTTTCCTCTCACAATACTCCCTTTGACATTCAGCCCGAGTCTGAATAAATAATAAAATGTTGACTATTTAAGTTTGATAGTTACAAAAACAAGTTGGTTATTGGAAATCTATCATAAGTTTCATGACAATTAACTTCCATAATATATCACCACTTTGTAAGATAGTTTAACAATTTTCATCAAATACGTGTAATGCACACACACTATTTGTAATTAGTATAGTGATATGGCATGAAGATAGGGCAGTTCATTGGAAGATTGTCGATTATATCGGTAATGGAAAACCAAGTATTGTTTCAGTCACAAACAAACAGTCGTGTGTGCATCAGTGCTGAGGCATTAAATTCGTTATGTAATCATCAAATAAGTTATGAAAAAAAATGCATTAATTCATGGTGGGCATTTTTAATATAACCATTAAAAAATATTTGCGTTAATTTTCTTTGTGTGCTAATGGATTCTATGACCATGAAAACATGTTTGCTACAAAATAAAGTCTCCACACAGACTAGAAATGAAGTTATGAAGATATGCATTTCTTGATATATATTGTAATCATCAAATAAGTGAATTCATGGTGGGCATTTTGAATATAACCATTAAGAATTATTTGCGTTAATTTTCTTTGCATGCTAATGGATTCTATGACCATGAAAACATATTGTTTGCCACCAAAATCAACTCTCTACATGGTCTATAAATTATATTATGAAAAAATCCATTCATTGATGGTGGCCATTTTAAATTTAGCATTTGTACCAGTGGATTTCCCGACCATGAAAACATATTGTTTGCCTCTAAAGTCAAGTTTTTATATCCTAAGAATGATATTTTAAGAAAATACTTGTAAACTTCATAATGGCGGCCTTTTGGAATTCAGCCTTTAAAATAATGGCATCACTCGGATTCTCATTCAAGACATGTTGAAGATGTCAAAACACCAATAAAACATTGTCTGGATGCTAAAACCAGGTCCAGTGTCTGGCTGCTGGACTAGAATGTATGAGCCCAAAGACCCTTTCGTGAGATGATCACAAACATCAACAATGGGCTTATACTGTTTGGCATTGGTGGCATTGCCATTGGTAATGCTTAATGTTCACTGATGAGAGCTTAAGTGTAATTTGTTCTACGCTGACTGTAGAGTCAGTGTATACAGCCACAGGGATAAAAGTCATGGATGTATTCCCAGTATTCATCTTTTAGGGGAGATAGTCTTGTGATTTGGGGTGGAATCTGTGAAATTAGTCCTAATTTGTGACTACCTGAATGCGCAGTACAGGGATGAAATGATAGAACAGTAGCACTTCACTTTGTGCATCAACAAGCTTGGCAACAGTAGCTCTTCACTTTTTGCATCAGCAAGCTATGTGGATACATGACCTTATAATTGTCAATGCTTGCATGTATGTTGATCATATTTGAATAAACTTATCAATAAGTTTAAGATAAACCAATTTGGCCCCTTCATTGTTAATGTATTCTTTCTTTTGGCGATTAGTAATAATATATGTGGCAAGGATTGGGTGGCCACTTGGCCCTGTTTATGTCTGGGTAGTGCTTTGCTATCCTCACTACCTGGCCATAAACAGGGCTAAGGGTGGCCACATGGCCTTCATGTTTTGCACATTCCTGACTTGAATGACTGAGCAGTACAATATCATGTGAACATCTGAATAACCTATTATTTATCCAGCATTTGATTCTGTATGTAATAATGTCAAGTTAACTTTTTCCTTCAGTATTAATATTATATATATGTGTACAATAATATTAATTATTACCCTTTCAGATGGATATGAGAGATTGTTTAGAGCTGCACATGTCCCCGGAAACTGTTCTTTCTCCATTGTTGCAAGACGAGATGACAGATGTTGCATTTACATCATTTGAAAAACTGGCATTGGTATGCTTTGTCTTTTACCTTATAGCCTAGAATGAGCTGTAATGGATACCTCGAGTTAGTCTGATAATGCTTTATATCCTTCACTTAACTGAACCAATCTGGCATTTTCAATAAAAGGTATAAGGAATATGACTATCACATACATTATTTTGAGTGTCTTTATCAAAGTGAACAACTTACAGACCTGTATTGCCATTGTTTGCATCGTTTAATTTAATCTGCGTATGAATATTTCTATTTCGAGTACTTATAATAAATATTGGTAAAATAGACTTTGCTCACTAAGCTAAGCCGTTTCTTTTCTCTCTTTTGCTTTAAACTGTAATATTAAATCGAGCGGTTTGAGTAACTTATTGTATTTATATACTTTTTGTTTCTTGCATGTGGTTGGTGTGGTCCGCCATCTTGGATTTATATAATCCGAGATGGATATCTTTGCCAGGTCATGCCCTGCAGCATTTGCAGTGGTTGGACTTGGAAGAAATTCGTTCACGCCACACTAAACGTATACGCGTACGTGTGGGCGGAATTTCTTCGGGGAAGAGGGCCTCTGCTTCGGGAGTTGGCCCTCTTCAGCATGTTCCATTGATCGACAGCATGCCTGTTAGATCTGGAATGGTCGTCACGTCGGTAGACAGTTTATCTGTTGCATCCGTGACTACCACCCCTACGGTGCTTTCGTCTAGTACGTCAGCACAGTCAGGTAAAGCAATTCCTAAGCCATAGGCTAACGAATTGCGAGGGTGCCCAGCCTCACTCTAGGGCGTTTCAGCGGCCCCAGGAACTGTCTCCCTCTGAACCCAAGAGTCACGGAATGAGAGGGCGCTATTCGCAGCACTCTCTCCATGCTGTCACACTCCTCTTGGTGAGACAGCACGCTGGGACGTTCCACCAAGATGAAGTTCAACCCCGACCCCACATTGTCAGGAAGTCTGGGCGCAGGCTAGCCTCGAGGCCACGGCCTCTGCTATGAATCTCCTACAGAGTATCCACTAGCATGCTAGTCTCGCGCCGGGATGCGGTCCTCCATGCCATGGAATTGACCCGCCCCAGGCAACAGATACTGAGGGCAGCGGCCGACGCCTCTCGGGATCTTTTCGGCCCCGATTTCGACAGGCTCATGACCCATTGGTCTGTCAGGGATCAAGAGGACCAGGTTGTCGCGGCTGCACAATGGCCTCCTGTCCCTATGCGCCCACGGGGGGATCGGGCTAAACCTCAGGGTAAAGCCAATCCCACCCAGACTTCCTCACTGAGGAGGAGGAGGAGACGACCCCATAAGTTTTCATATTCTCCCGCCTCTACATCTTGCCCTCCTCCCCCTTCCACCAGCCAGCCCCCTAGGGGAGTGGCAGGGGAAGGGGTAAGTGAGGGCACCACCCGGGCCGGTCTCGCTTGTACTTCTATAAGAGACAGTACAAGTGTTGCATTCCCAGGGTGAAAAACATAATCAGACCCGGAGATAGGGCCTCAAAGGCCAAAATCTGCAAGGGAGGGTGTCGAGCTGGATTCACTATCAGTTCCACACTCCCAATGGGTAGGAGGTCGGCTTCGGGAGTTCCTCCCATCATCATTATAACTAAGCGACGACCCCTGGGCTCACTCCGTAGTGTCCCAGGGATATTGGATACGATTCTCAGATCGTTTTCCACACCTTCTGACCAACCCAGTGCAGCACGCAGGCTGATGCTAGACTTAGTGATCTCAGTTTACTTAAACAAGGGAGTGATTGCCATGTTGGACTATCTTCCCGGACCGGGATTCTATTCCAGAGTCTTCCTAGTCCAGAAAAGATTGGGCGGCTGGAGGATGGTCATAGACCTACACAGCCTAAATCTACACAGCCTAAAGCTGTTGACTCGATCACGGCTTACCTTAACTCCCAAAATGACGGGGAGGGGATACAATTTAATCTGTCCCCACCAGTAAAAGCAGATTTCTCCACTGCCTTGGGTACACTTCTCCCTCTTACCCCAGAGGTCGAGGAGACGACCCCGGCCCTTCCGTGGTCCCCGATTCTCCGGGCCCCACTCAGTAGGTCATCGCTCACCATTCGTGCGAACCCACGCTCTGCGTAGCCTCAGCACATGGAGGGCCCGCTCCCGGCCCGCACCCAAGTGGCAGGTGTGTCGGGGAAAATGTCAGGGTTTAAGCCCTCAGTAGCCCCCCCCCCCCAGGCTTACCAGAGGTTTCCCTGACTCGGGGGAGGAGAGTTTGGAGTATCCACTTCAACCTCCTCCACGGCTATCTAGGGTCGAAGAACTTCCGTGACTTTGGGCCCATGTCACGGAATGGGAGGGCGCTATTCATAGGGCCCTATCCATGCTGTCTCACTCCTCTTGGTGGGACGGAGCGCTCGTTCGTTCTGCCAAGGTGGAGTCTTACCCCGATCCCTTGGTGAGTCTGGAAGTCTGGGCGCAGGCTAGCCTCGAGGCCACGGTCTCTGCTATGGATCTCTTACAATGAGTTTCCACTAGCATGCTGGTCTTGCGCAGGGATGCGGTCCTCCAGGGTATGGAGCTGACCCGCCCTAGGCAGCAGACCTTTTTGGCCCCGATTTCAATAGCCTAATGACGCAGTGGTCAGTCAGGGATCAGGCGGACTGTGTTGTGGCAGCTGCACAATGGCCCCCTGTTCCTGTGCGCCCATGGGGTGATGCGGCTATATCCCAGGTTAACGCCGTTCACCCTCAGACTTCCTCTTTGAAGAAGAGGAAAAGACGCCCCCGCTAAGGGTCGATCTTCTTCCTCCTCTAACCCTCACCCTACCTCTTCTACCGGCCATCCCCCCAGGGGGCGTGGCAGGGGAAGGGGTAAGTGAGGGCATCCCCCCGGGCCGGTCACGCTTATACTTCTTCCGGAGACATTTTGACCCCCAGGGTCAAAAACATACTCAGACCCGGTGTGTGTCGAGCTGTTCCCACTAAGAGATTCAGCTCCACAATACCAACGGGTAGGGGGTCGGCTTCGGGAGTTTCTCCCTGCTTGGTTAGAACTAAGCGACAATCCCTGGGTTCACTCGGTAGTGTCCCAGGGGTACCGGATACGATTCTCAGATAGTTTTCCGTCGCTTCTGACCAACCCGGTGTATCAGTCTCAATACACCGACACAGCACGCAGGCTAGACCAAGTAATCTCGGATTACTTAGACAAGGGAGCGATTTCCATGCTGGATTATCATCCCGGACCGGGATTCTATTCCAGAGTCTTTCTGGTCCAGAAGAGATCAGGAGGTTGGAAGATGGTCCTAGACCTTCATCACCTCAATCTTTTCACCCAGGTCAAAGCGTTCAATATGGAATCAATAGATTCCATCAGGCGGGCAATACAAATAGGAGATTGGGAAGCATCGATAGACTTATCGGATGTGTATCTACACGTGCCAATGCACGTGTCGTCCCTCAAATATCTCAGATTTGCACTCGGAAGACGGGTCTACCAATAGCAGCATGCTGCCACAAGAGAGGTCTGAGATACCACGTGTATCTCGACGACTCCTTGTACCCTGCTCTGAATGCTTCATTATGTCTCATTCAGGTACAGCAGATAGAGAAGATTATGACTCGTCTCGGGTTCCTGTTGAATTACAAGAAATCCAAGATGGTCCCCTCTCAACAGTTCACGTTCCTGGGGGTGGAATTCAATCTGAAAATCGGTCTAATCGCACCGGCCTCTCATCGTTTAGTGGCATTTCAAGAATTACTGAGTTCTTTGTAAGTCAGACCACAGCCACACCCAGCTCACTCCACCGCTTACTGGGCCATATGGAGTCGTTCTCCCGTATCCTTCCGGGTGCGAGAGCAGCGAAACAAGAACTGCAACTTTTGCTACTCCACATTGACACTGGGGGAATGGTTCCTGCACGCGGTACAACTGTGGCAGGACGTGGGTTTTCTATTACAGAAAAGCCCCCTTCACCCATCCCATCCGACGCAATCGTTGTACACGGATGCGTGCGAGACCGGATGGGGAGCCCACTTGGACGATCTGCACATCTCGGGGTTGTGGGAACCGGAATTGCTCGGTCGCCATATCAACTACCTAGAGATGGAAGCCGTGCATCGCGCTGTCTTAACTTTCAGCGATCACATGCAGAACCAGGTAACCCTCTTACGTACGAACAATACTACAGTAGCATCTTACATAAACAAAGAGGGGGGGGGAGGCTCACTCTCACGACCTATGCCGCCTATCGATCAAGATACTGTGGAAGGTCTGGGAACTGGGAGGTCATTTTATTGCTCTGTACATCAGAGGAGAATCAAATGTACTGGCGGATGCCCTGAGCAGAAAGGGAAAAATAGTCCAGACGGA
>JAUTBT010027508.1:0-19522 GCA_032361225.1 Lepetodrilus schrolli
TAAATTTAGCACGGGGATTTCCAAAACGTCACGTAAGATTTTTCTTAGCAATTTCTTAACCGCTAAGAAAATTCTTAGATAGCACGTGCTTTCTTAGCTGAGATTTTTGAGAGATTTTAGCTTCGTGAGTTGACCGAATTACCGCTTCCGCCCGTGGGAGTAGCCTGAGATAATTTTGTTCATCTAAGTATGAACATGTTTTGGGATCACGTTGACCAATCAGATTTTCGGATTCACTCTATATGTATTTATTTTCTGTTAACATACCATTCATAATCTCCAATTATTTTAATTTCAATTTTTGACCCGACCGGCCAGAAGATCAAATTATATTTATTTATATTTTCTCTATCTATCTATACGTATCGTATTCTCCACTATGTGTATTCGTTGCAGATATAATCGTTACGTAACGTTAAACTATATGGCATATGTGAACTATCACTCAATGTGGGCTTCAGATTGCAATTGCACTGAAGACGTTTGTCATTGAACCTTCCTCTGATTAGTTATGTCTTCCTAAGCCACGGGCGGAAGCGGTAATTCGGTCAACTGGCGGAATCGACAGACCATTGTCGCACCCAATGCTAATTACAAGGGCAGCTATTTGATACGTCCTTCATTAACTCTTGTGAGATAGCTAACGGCTTCTGTCTAGATGTTGAAATGATTATATAAAATACCACGACCGATGTGCAGTTGCAATCCAGATTAATTAGTCCCTTAAGAAATGAACTCCCCAACTCGAAATGGCCGTATTTGTTTTACAAAAGTGGTCCAACTTCAAAGAAATAACTCGGTAGCAGAGGTCATGGTTAACTTGTGGCACGGGATTGAAACATTCTGCAGTACGTTGTGTTCGCCGTCGGTAGGTTCGTAACGTCATCGCGGAGGGGCCAAGCATCATGTAGATACAATTAATGCAGTATGCATAAAGTGGAACAACTGTACTTTTAGAAAATGTATGGCAATTTGATTTCTGAGGAAAAAAAGAGTGCAGTTCCGCTGCTTTTTTTGACAAACTTTCAATAGTTTTGGAAAATTAAACATTATACCCAAGTGTCTTGGAATATCACATATATCAGATGAGTCATGAAAGTTATTAAATCCGAGTCTTTGCCGAGGATTTAATAACTTCCATCGACGAGTGTTGATATATTTGATACTCCAAGACAGGGGGGCGAGATTCTATTTATCACCAAATATAATTTTAGTCATTAAAGACGAAAAATGCCACATCATAAAGATTTTACTGTGAAGTCAAATCTTTAGGCTGCTGTGCATTTTCACTGTGACGTTATAGCAATGCGACGACATCACAATTGTAGCGATGACATCACAATGGTTGAACAATCAATAACTGAACAGAACCGGGTTGCATGTAACCGATTTCTGACAGTTTGCGGATCCTCGTATCAGTGGCATGCTGCAAATCTCTAGCCAATTGCCTATATTCTGAAACCGATTACGAAACTAATTTACGATCATCCTTTAAAGTTTTCCAATTTGTTGCTGACGTCCCATTAGACACGATATTGTACTGTAATGAACATTAACGTTGTTAGCATTATCACTAATGCTCTCGATTGCCAGAAATCTCCATATGATTTCATTTCGAAAACTCGGAGGCATTCCACTCTGTCGGCCTATATATACAAAATAATAATCAAATTTCACATTCATTTTTGTGTTCCAGTCCTTAAAAGATTTGATATCCACTTCCAACTTACACTGACTGCACGTAGAATTTGATGGATTCACCAAAAATCCGTTTTGAATGTCAAACCGACGTACACACCGGAAGTTAACGATTTGGTTTTGTTATAATTTTTCAGGTATGATTGTAAAAATAAATATATATATATAGACACACACACATAAGTACACACATGAACACATACGCACGCACACACACACACACACACACACACACACACACACACACACACACATAATTAATACAGGCATATATTCTTGGTATATTTAGACAATGTACACACACCTATATTATATATACCGGTATTCCCAAAATATATGCACCAGTTTCTATATATTCACATGCCGTAAGATTCTCCTGTTAGGTCCTACAGCCTAACCGTAACGTTCCTTAACATACCTTCCACCTACAAACCTATGACTGAAGTATATGGGGGATATTCAGTGTTATAATCATGTCCTCTGGTGATGGCGATCCTTGACCTTTATATGACGGCTAGCATCAGTAATGACTAAACACGGAGAGAAGAAGGTCTGTTGGATCTATAGCTTGCTTTGGAAAAGATCGGCATAACATACTGTGTGGAGAGAGTGCGAGAGAGAGAGAGAGAGAGAGAGAGAGAGAGAGAGAGGGGGGGGGGAGGGAGGGAGATTGTTGACTAATACCTCAGCTTCTTAAATTTATGAGTTAGATATATGGATGACCAACACTGCCGTAACATTTACGTCACATTTTCTATGAAACATGGTCGCAGGTACAATTCATGTCGAAATTTGTTCCCTATCTCGTCCAAATTAGATCGGATTGTCTTGAAGACGTCAATTTGACAACATTTCGGTATACAGTGCAATTTGCTTTCAAAATATGTCTTTTTTTAGATAATGATATACTATTACTATAGTAAACGAATACACATCTGTAAAATACGAATTTAAGACATGTCAGTGATGAAAGGGCAAGGTGAGATGCATTCCCCGGACCCGGAGTCGGAACCGGACGAGGACTTGCGGTCTTCCGTAAATCAACTGTATTCCCCGGACCCGGACCCAATTCCAAATCTGATTGGTTCCCGCGACCCAAAATATGAAAAAAATAATTCCTATCCTTTACCCTAACCTCGCGAACCAATCAGATTGCCTGGAATTTGGTCCGGGTCCGGGGAATAGACTGTAAATCCATGACCGGGGAATACTCCACCAAAGGGCAACGCTCGATCAACCATATGTTTACTATAGGTGTAAGGTGACGGCAGTGGATCTAGGTATACTCCTGCCGCAATTATGTCAACCATTGTATTTGCAAACAAAGCAGCCCTACAACAGAGTGTCAGTAGGCCACGCAGTAACCGAGACTGTAACTAGTACTATGTCCCTTCACCGAGTCAGTTACCTCCAACACTGATAGTGTGTGTGTGTGTGTGCGTGTGTGTGTGCGTGTGTGTGTGCGTGTGTGTGCGCGTGTGTGTGCGTGCGTGCGTGTGCGTGCGTGCGTGTTTATGTGCGTGCGTGTGTGTTTGCGTGTGTGTGTATGTGTACAAATATAAATGAACTTACATTTCGTTGGCAACAGTTTTTTTTACCGTCAGTGTGTTTGTCGATGGTGCATGCTTTGCATTTAACAAAAGGCTAGGAATGGAGTCCGTGAGTAATTCAAGTACCAAGATTACGAACTTTTTGAGTATGATTATTTGAGTATGATTACATGCTCAAGCTCATATTTTGTATGGAGATTTGTGAACAAAACTTTGAGTTGATCCCCGGGCCAGTACGTACGTCCTGGTTTTATTATAGCAGGAAGTTACGAAGGCCTCGATTGACGTTCGAAGTGCATATATGTGAACCATTTTTTAAAGACGTAAATCTGATATCAGCATATCTCTAGCATTAACGTAAATTGCCGATGCGTTCCGAGTGTGTAGCATATACTACGAAAGCTACCCACTCGCAATCCGAACATACCGATACAAACAATAGACGTAGACAGTGACATCACTTTCCATAGTTATAAACTCTATAGAACCCCTGGGGCACACTACTGACGCGATTATAGCGAGATTACGACGAGATTACGACGATATCCTCGATGATGCGTACATGCGTTCTTGAGATGTTTAAAAAAAATTGAATTGTGTTTTGGAATATTATAAGTGTCTATTTTATGCAACTGAGCGCTGGCATGCGAAAGGCAAAGGGTTTCACACAATTTGGTACTTAACTTGGCTTAATTGCTGGAACATTGTCGTGTTGAAAATATACGGATAATGAATGAAACGTCGTAACCGGAAGTGAATTTGTCTGATAAACAAAAGGTATAATAGGTGTTGTTGTATAATAATAATAATAATAATAATAATAATAATAATAATTTTAACATTAAATTGCGCCAAATCCACGCTCGAAAGCATGCTCATAGCGCTACATGGTTACCCCAGTTAATGGATCTGTGTGCCATCAATTCCCTTCTCAACACCTTGGAGAGTATGCAACCCAAGCTACCGTTCAAGGCGCTACAAGGTTGATCATTCTTCAGAGAAGATGAAGAAGAAGTTATCCTAAAAGATTCACGCTATGGTGACATACAAAACATACAATACAATACAATGCAATACAATACAAAACATACAATACAATACAATGCAATACAATATAAAACATACAATACAATACAATGCAATGCAATTTTCTTGTGATGGATAAATTAGCATTGCATGAAATAATAACAAAAGTCCACACTCTTGACATCTTGCGCCAATTTGCTGGAATAAATTTAGTTGTTTTTTTCTTTCCATTTGTATTGGGGTATAGAATTACTTTCAAGAGTACTTCGCTCATATCACAGGTTGGAGGCAACTTCCAACATACATAGCCCACTGCCTTGTTGTAAACCCATGAGCACTGGCTGGAAGAAAAATACATCATCGCTTTACTACTTTTTATAATAAAATAGATTTAACGTTTTGGGATAATATACCCATTATTACATGTACATAATCAAATGTCATTGTTAGAAGAAAAACACAAACATTAACAATTTGATTACTTCAGAGGGTGAAACATTTTCATTGTGATCAACTGTCGCAATAATCGTGCTTGATACAAATCCGAGGTACAATAGCCCTTGGCACTATTTTTCGTGACAACATGTTTATCAGACCGTGCGTCCACGCGGCCAATTCCCTCTATATACCCAGTGACACAGTCCAAGATGAACACTACATGCGTCAACACCTTTGTCAATCGATGATCAAAGCGCCGGATTCTGTAGTAACTGACAGCTGTCTGTACAATGAATTTCATGCAATCTGAATATTCCTTGGGAGCAATAATGGTAGAGCTTCTCTATACTGCTTGGCATCGATTTATAAACAGATAAAGCGGTATCTTGATTTTGCGTAAGAGATAACAGGATAGGTTTTTTATTTTAATTTTATTTTTATTTTTTATTACCACCCGCCAACAGGATACGTGTGTGTATATAATATCATAACAACGTACGTTTATTGGATAAGTTGGTCTAGAAGGAAGGGTGTGCAGACATGTTAAGTAAGACGTGATGTTATACAGAGTATTAGTTCTCAAGGAGAATACATAGAATAACAGTCGATGTCATTAGTAAAAAAACACCGCGAAGCACTATCAGCAGCGTCCTTGAGTAAAGGGACATAATACAACGATATTGGTCAAAGAACGACTAGGTGCAGTATATAGTACCAGGGCGGTGGTTCGGAAGCGCTGCGCCAAACGAGCACGAGCGTTCACTCGTCACGTCTTTGATTTTTCACTTGTAAGGTATATAACTCAAGGACGTGTTGTTGATTTCAAATTGACAGCTCGTGTTCGCTTGTAGACATAATGTGTCTGAGTATGATACAGAAAAGCCTCGTCTTCCTTCGGGGCATATCTGTGATTGGATTTATGACACAGGATTTGATGGTGTACTTACACTATGTGTACTTACACTATACTATACATTACGACGGGGGAGATTTCTAAAGGGAGAATACGTGCAAGTCATTATATAGGTCGTAAAACAGTTGGTACTATACGTCAACGCTCGTACAGATACTGGAGTACAGCAGGGTTGTTTATCTTATGCACTTATGATATCAGTAATAACAATAGAATGTGCCGCTCTGGTAGATACAACCTTGAATATTAAATATAATTCCCTCTGCAAACTAATCTTAATGCCACGTGAAGAAGCATCACATAGTACATGCTGTATACTTCCTAGAGCGAGATGATAGGTTAAACATGGATCATCGCAAAACAATCGTAGCGCTATACCCCTTTCATAATATAGTATGAAAGATAGTGGAACATCCAATTAAGCATCACTGTTGAATAAACCCTAAATGCCAATTGTCATTACCACGTGATTTATAACTGACTAGTAATACATCAATAACAATATATTTTACCCAAAGCAACGTGTACCACTATTTCGTACTACCTATATATCCCATAGAGTACATATGCCATGCCACTCTTGTACGTAATGGCGTAACTCTACGGTAACCGTAATTCCATAGACAGTGCGTATATGCCATTGCTAAGGTTGTAGTTATAGAGGTTACTTTAAAGTGTTACGCCGCATCGTACAGGAGGCCCCCCGACACATTAATCATTTCCACGCCGATAGAAATCATATTAAAATATGGCGCAAACTACCAGACATAACACCGGGCACTAATTGGTACTAGATATCCAATGTTGCCATTGTCAAAAACTCATTACATCGCGTAGACACACCTGTTACACGGTGTGAAACAGCGTGTGTAACAGCGTGTGCCGTGGGGAATCGGTAAAGCCATGCAATAACCTCGCCGTTGTAAGTAACTTAGTAAGGCCATCCATCCTCTAACTCATAGTTGTCCTACTATGTCGTACGCTACAACAGATGGGAAGGATAGAATTTAGGTGAGCTGGCGTGCCTTTCACGAAACAATCGTATCGTAGTCATGGGTATCGTTTCTGGTAGCTCACATCGCGCCCTCGTATTTGCCCGATCGCAATGTAAAAGAATTAGCTACGAGAGTGACTATGATCTTGCAATAGATACAAGTGCTTTGAGAAACGATGCCCTGGCAGAAATCAGTCCGTGCGCCATGCTTTTAATATAGCAGGAAATGACGTATACCGGGTACCTCGATTTACGCCAGGCCTACAGGTACGACCAGTTCGTGAATCGCAGGAGTTACGACTGTCGTAGAACTACGACCGTGCTGTGAAACGGACCTAATAGGTAGAAAATGACGTGTACCACATGTACGTATCCATACATTACACAATTTCATTAATTTATTGTACACTTATTTCCACTAATATAGTATATTTTTTTCAAGCTATATTATCCTTTTTAAAAAAAATATATTATTTTCTTCTACATAAGATTTACTAAGGAAAAATATGAAAACAAATATTTTACCAAAAAATATATGACAATGTATTGTTCAATGACAACTGTTCTCTATTGTGAATAGATCAACAATCATTTGTTCTAAAGGAATTCGCGCATACAATTGATGTACCTGTCTGGATGGCGCTTATCATTGTCAGAGGGTAGGCGTAATGAATTTTGAAAAATATAATCACATTTCTAGATTAGTAAAAACAATCGGGGAAAAAACCCAAACCCTATCATATTTATCTGGAAAATATAGTTGTATATCGGAATATGTAGTAACATTTTACCTAGTATAATCTTGCCACTTTGACATTTTAGGTTTGTTAAATGTAAATGCCATCGTTCGATAATGTCGAATCAACCCATAAAGAGAACCTCTCACCGGGAAATATTCTAACTATATAAACTATTCTTCTTCTATATTCGACAGGTTCAAGTAGTCCGCGCCCAACCACGTTTACTTATTTCTCAACGCCGATCGTCATCATGAACAATAGGTTCGTCATCATGAACAATAGGCCCCCGCGAAGTCCTCTAATTTGACGATTCCAGTAACGAAACAGACATTGATTTAAATGATTTCCCCTTAAGTTTGATCCCCTTAACTACGTCTTAGTTGTCCTCCTGAACTTACGGGGCTTCCGAACGTCTATTGACGTCATCGCGGAATATCGGCGAGTAATAATCTTTACGCTAACCGGCATTTAGCCACGCAATTAACGGGTGGTAACGGAAAAAATGAAGAAGATGAAATAGGGGGGAAAATCCGATAAGTAACGCCTTTATATGGTGATCTAGACAATGATGTATGGCTATTTATATACTAATTACATCAACTATGTGTGCCAGACTTCGATCCGGTATACTTGATGCCCACGGTGTAACGGTGGCGGGTTTTCAGTGACGTTATAACGGCGTACAAAGCCTTGTAATAGGCCCTGGTCAACGAGATTTCAATCGGGTAATGGTTTTATGACGTTGGTATGGCAGACAGAATTAACAGAAATTATGTTTAGGACTTCGAGAACAATATATGTACCAAGAAACCGAGAATAAATCATTAGCGAACAATATCAATGGAATCGTGTAATTATATATATCGACCAAGAAACGGAGTGTAAATGTATTAATAAAATATCAATCAAAACGTGTAATTACCAAGAATAACCGATAGGTTTATTACTGAAATATCAATGAAAAATGTGTAGATGCTATTTGTAGCAAGAAAATCAGGTATTTTAGCTAAAGAAATAATACTATTGTGTTCTTGTCAAGATGCATGTATTGTTATCAGTCATTGAAAGTAAAATGAATACGGCTATACAACAACCGATGTAGTTCGGTCCAGTAGAATAATCGTTATCGTTTTGACTCCTCATGTTTTCTATTATACAAAACTTTACGAAGATGATTATCTTATTCATTTAATGACTTATATGGAGTTAGAAATATATATATATATAATTATGCTTGACACTGGCAAACGTTTACGATGGTTTATGACGAATAACTGAACTACTACCACCGTTACACAATCCAAAGAGACGTACGTATTGACCAAACACGCATTTTCACGCATGTAGGCTTATTGTAAATGTCATTACAATTTACTTGACTCTGTTTTGTCATATACATGTATATACTGTAGTACTGATTTTTGCGTCCGTATTTGCAAGTAATCTAAAAATATACATCTTTATATATATATATCTTGGTTGGACTGATATACTTTAATGCGTGTCAACCTCTACGTCATAGCTCACTGAGAGGCGTGAATACCCGGGTCAGTTCCCCAATATCTGTTCGTGCTTATCGGGGCTCTTCCTGGAAGTTTAAAAATGCGTCTACGTCATGCGAGGCACTAACTTGTTTTCGTTGATGGGCGACCTCTGTCAGCGACACCGTCCCATAACGAACTAAATATTTACTATAATAGCGATATGGATACTAGTAATTATCATGATTGCTTTCTACTATATGCTTATTACATAAAGCATGCACTACTAACAACGGTAACCCACTGAACCATTATTTGTTCTAAAGAAATTCGCGCATACAATTGATGTAATTGTCAGAATGGCGCTTATCATTGTCAGAAGGTAGGTGTAATTAATATTAATAGCAATATGGATAATTATCATGATTGTTTTCTACTATATGTTTACTACATAAACCATGCTGTACTAACAACGGTAACCCACGGAACCATTTAGTTTTAAGGCTTGTTAGTTATCACTGTCGAAATGTATTCGTCAAAGTCGACTTTGACAAATAAAACTTGATAAGAATTTGACAGTGTGGACAAATCTTTAGTGTGACCCCTGTTGGAAGGTCACTGCTGGTGGTATAGCATGTACATTAATATATATGTACATCGAGGTTATTTATTATGATCTAGTTATATTTTTCAAAAGCCGACTGTGGCCATTCAACTTTCGATACGTTTTTTTTTCTACTTTCATTTATATTACATTACAGGAAATTAAAAGTATGCGACTCTTTTAAAGCCTTACATATATATCTTATCCATCACTGGTGGACCTCTCCCATCTCAAATTCAGAAAGCGTAGTCCAGAAACGCCTACCGTGTTTGGAACTTCATATATCAATATATCGATGTTTATATTTATACTTGATGCATTGGAAAAACGTGGCGTAATAACAGGGGACGTAAGTATTGCTGTAGATCGTTATCACGTGGATAATTGACACCACGGAAATGTCAAATAACAGAAAATTAAGTCAAGGGAACGTGCGTCAATATTTGCCTTGACTTCTTTTCGCAGTAATTGCCATGACGTCATCGACTAGGAAAATAATTATTCCTGGAAGATGTATGGCACTGATAAACCAAGTGTTACCAAGTGAACTTGTTCTACGTCTTTTTTTTTATTTGTGTTTTATTATTATATAGCACAACATTATTTTCCCATTTGGAATGATATTCTCATTATTCCGTAAACGTTTGCACTCGTTAAATAGTACAGAACATAACAAACCAGTCATTGATGAACGAGGTGATGTTGTGACAACATCAGAGAAAGATATACAATTATTGTGACTGACGTAAATGGATATTGATTTATATATTGATTTCTATGCCAAGACGGATTTTTTACACAATATAATATAACAATTTCGTCTTTACAGCGCTATGCAGCAACTAGGAGCAACATAAGGAATATATATTACACAAACTGGATGTCTTAACAAGCTCATAATTATTTATTTCCACATGGCATGGTGATCACGTGATGATGATAATTCATGCATCTGCGTAATCATAATTATATGGAAATCAATATTTCTGTAAAAAGAAAATTTCTGTCGCATACAGTGTGATTGTAGTTAATAGAAAACACACATACAAAAAAAGTGTACATTGAAATAAATATCTCTGCAAATTAATAGAATATGCAAAGTAGCCTACTTGGTCCTTTATATGTACATATAACGCATCATTGGCTATTACTGGGTCATGCAGGATGTTGGAAATCGTGAATTAGTTATATTCAGAATTTACACAACATATTAAAGTAATGTTAATCAGTATTTATTAAAATTCTAGATTATGTGCATATTCCCACCTACATGTCACAAAGTGTCGCTATTGTTGCAAATGTGGTTATCAATATACTGAAGGTATGTTTGTCATTCAATGATTTAAGAAAACAATATATACCTTATAAATATTATTTTCCCCCATCATATACACATTTTATTAATCTGGCCCCGAGATTACGAAACCTTTTTGAGTACGATGTTCAAGCTCATTTGTGAGATTTGTGAATAAAACTTTGAGATGAACATACAATTGTACAAACACAAAAAAGCGTTCGTAATCTCGGGGCCTGATGAATTCTAAATGTCCAGATACTATATCAAATCTGTGAAAATCCCTATTTTATGCATTTTGATATTGTATTTATTTATTTATTCTATTATTTTTAAATTGGCGTTTCAAGATTCTTCCACTTATATCACTTGTCAGTTTAAGTATGGCAGGAGAAAACCTGCAACATCCATAGCGCAGACTGTTGCAGTAAACCTGCGAGCACCAGCTGGTACTGACAGACCAAGCATTTGTGCATTTAAATATTACATATCACACATACACGCCATTGTAACTTTATACATGTGGCCTAAAATAATACATTCTCTCTCAAATAATGTATTGTAGATGCGTTAGAATAGAAATGTACACCAATGCTCACATTCGCTTAGTTAATGACGTATTCTATCCTATTTCTTACACTAAAGAGTAATAGCCTCGGGGGATCTTCTGACCTGGTTAAGAGGTACACCGGCAAGATGAAAGCGCAACCGCCACGGGGGAGATAACTCTAACTGTAGATATGACTGCCTGAGACTGAGGGTCATTTGCACTGCCACTCATAACTTCACGTTTGATATTTATGTCTCGTATTATCTCGCGGGATGATGGCTGGTTAAACAGGTCCCTGGTGACATTCATGCATTACAGGATGTAGGAATACTGACTAAAGCAGGAGTATGTTGCTCTGATTGATGTTGAACGTTACTGCAATGTGCAACATTCAGAGCTAATTGTTAAATAAAAATGCATTGGAAACTATGTATGATTGAGAGGGGCAGTAGTTAGAGAGAAACCTAAGTAGCTTGGAAACAGCAGATTTTCTTGGGTGGACAAATGATTATGGGAGGAGAGGTACATGCTCACCCCCACCCACATTAATCCACCCCAACCAGCTCACCCACATTAATCCACCCCAACCAGCTCACTCACATTAATCCACCCCAACCACACATTAATCCACCCCAACCAGCTCACCCACATTAATCCACCCCAACCAGCTCTGATGCCATTGCCAAACCCAGGGTATCGTTTCATGACGTTCTCGTGTAAACTAACATGACTAAGAGACACATAATAAATATGATTAGCGCTCTCGTATCTATCTTGTTCGCTGATCACCATGAGAGCGCTATAGTATGGTCTCATACTAGTCTTAGAAAAGCTTCATATAACGATACCCTAGGATGTGTTGCTCAGAACAGTTGTACCTACAATTGATTGTAAATCAAACTGTAGGGACCCGCTACAAATGTAAGTCTGGTTGCACGAACCACTTGTATCGCTACAATAGTTTTAGCTAACCATATTCTCAGGTATTGTAGCAATAAAACTGGTTCATTCAATGGACTTGCACTTGTAGCGGGTTCCTAACATTTGACTTGCAATCAATTGTAGCTGCGACTGTTTTGAGCAACGGGGCCCTGGGCAACGGAACATCAGTGTCGACTAGTAGTTTGTAAAAATCTATTTTCTCGTAATCTCTCTTATTGTTTTATTTCCTACTTCTCGTGCACTTAGGCCTACTTATTTCTGATGCAGGTTTATGTATTATCGTGTACGATCATTCTGCAAATATAACGCGTGTAGTCTTAACAATAGAAGCGTGAGGAGACTTCGACCTCTTTAGATTTATTAATCCGTGTCACGCTTACCTTTCCAATAGGAAACAATTCCGAAACATTACTCAACTATTTCATGGTTCAGTTTCGAGTATTACACCATACAAATCGTGACCCCGACATTTGTATACCAGTTTACATATTACAAAATGTCCAGTTTACGACTATAGTTTCTTTTCGCCTATAGGGTTCTGCATAGGTATGGATTTCCACATTCTTTTCAGGTATCAACGCAACAATGTCGACAATGAATATCTTCCATTACCGGTAATACGATCATCAACGCGTGAGACGAAATCTGTGCCCAAGTGATCACTAAAATATAAATGTATGGCAAAGTTTGCCTGAAGAAATAGAGAAATTGACAGACAATCGGTGTTCTCTGACATGATATAGTGCTCTCGGAGCCAGGGGGCGAACATTGAGACTGAGTACAATTGGGGATCCAGTTATCGGTGAGAAATTGGATGAGATCAAACAATCTCACTGGCTTGTAGTCTTGGCTGAATGTCACATGACAGACCAAGGCTACCTCAGTGTTGGCCTCATGAATCTCGGTCGATTTAATTATCATTAGTATTATTATTATTTTAAAATTTCCGACGTGATTTATTAATTGTGATTTATATATAACACTTCTATATTACATAACATAGATCTACCAAAAGTACAAATCAGGCATTAAAAAATTATCCAATTTTTATTATAGTGCATTTTGGTTAGTAGTGTATGTATACTGACATTAAATTAAACTCGATTCTGTGGAATCATTAATAATAATAATAATAATAATAATAATTGCTACTCACAATGCGCCAATTTCCTTCATGCTCAAAGCCTACATAACGAACATTGAATTTTCTAGGTTTGATTGAGCTGTTGGGGTAATTTTAATAGTGGCTCTCAATATCAACCCTGCAACACGAATTCTTTAATTTGGTCGGCATTTTCCTGAATAACATTGTTTAACAAGAACCGATTAATGTATAGTTCTGGGCAAAGCAAACATTATTGCCAAAATTTATATTCCCCAAATCTGATATATGAATTTAATATTACGATCATATTGGTCACTTGCTTCATGACAGTTAAAAAAATAAATAAAATAATAAATAAATAAAATTCATATTTGGATAGTGTCAATATCCAAGTGTACTCGAGGCGCTGTATATATGCTCTCTTAAAGCGAATTGTAGCGTTTAGACAGTTCTCAGAATCAAGTTCGGTATATATACAGTTCCTGACATCTTAGTACAGTTACTTAACCTTGAACTAAAAGACACCAATCTCCTCGCGTTAGTTACCCCTGGATCCGATTATTGAGAAAGAAAAAAAAAACATGGGTGGGTGAGGGGTTGACCTAGAGGTTTCCGATTAACCAATGGATACTACTTTAGGGATACTACATCCGGGTCAACTTCTGATGGAATCTAACTACATCCGGGTTAAGGCAAAGCAAAGGTTAATGCCTTGAGAATGCCATCTGTGCAGAATCGGCGACAAATGTCAGACAGGAAGTGAACCAATTACTATAACAGCTACGTGGCCATTGTTTGTCACATCTGATCTATGCACTGGCACCCCGTGGGTGTTCCCTGACCATCGTCCACTCCCTCACTGACCACTTTGTCTAATTGACCCCACGTGACAGTTAATTGTGTCCAGCGGCTATCATATTTGCTTTGTAGAATAGTAAGGATGTCGTTGTAATGAATCATCATTGCTCTGTAGAAGTCTTGGACACGATAACTATGTCAATTAGTACTGGTCGTCGTAGTAGTAGTAATAATAGTAGTAGTAGTAGTAGCTGCAGTAGTAGTAATTAATAGCAGCAGTAGTACTAGCAGCAACATAACTGCAATATTAGTAGAAGTAGTAGTAGTAGTAGTAGTAATAGTAGTAGTAGCAATAGTAGTAACAGCAGCAGCAATAGTAGTAGTAATAGTAATAGTAGTAGTAATAGTAGTAGTAGTAGTAGTAGCAATTGTAATAGTAATAGTAGTAGAAGTAGTAGTAGTAATAATAGTAGTAGTAGTAGTAGTAGAAGTAGTAGTAGCAGCAGCAGCAATAGTAGTAGTATTAATAGTAGAAGTAGTAGTAGTAGTAATAGTAATAGTAGTAGTAATAGTAGTAGTAGTAGTAGTAATAGTAGTAGTAATAGTAGTAGTAGTAGTAGTAGTAGTAGTAGTAGTAGTAGTTAAGTGGAAATCGAGTAAAATATTGATTTCATAATGCACATATCTTACTAATATCTTGAAATAGATCATTAATGCTCCAAATATTTCATGCTGATCTAAATAAAAGCCAATTAGCAGCAGCAGTTCACTCTAAATTATACAGAATTTGGAATATTTTAAATCATAATATATACTCTGACGCACGTAGTGTGGTTTACTTGATCATACTTTCCGATATTTACGGAGATCTTCCACTCTGCGCGATATCTATAACAATTAGGCCGAGTCAGTCGTCATTGAGCACGGTATGCTGGCCCAAGGTTGCGCTGGGCCGTCTTTCATGTCATCTTATATTCGTCCCCGGGGCCTAGTATGACGTAAGTAGCCGTCATGACCTTTCAGTTTACACGTTGAAGGTCGTTCGTTTTCTCGCTAAATGTGGACTGGCGTTAGCTTATGAAGTTGGTGGCGCAATACCCAATAGACTGGTCCCGTGGTCCGTCACTTTCTAAGAAAGTGCATGACATGTAACGATGTAATATAGTGCCAGACTAATAAATGTCAGACGTATTTAGAATCAATTTAATCTCTAAAGGGTATCTTACAGCACGTCGTAGCACGCAATGTGTTTTCCTAAGTAGGGTAGTGCACGACTATCGCAGTTAGTCACGTGACTATCGATCATCTAATATGGGTTTCCATTCGCAATGCGAAATTTACATTTTCATCTATGAAAATGTGAACATAGTTTAATCTTAAATGAATTTAGAAGTATTTATAATTATTTATTTATCTGTCTACCTACGCCTGCTGGTCTGTCTACAGGTATTTATATAAGTGTGTATGCCCCTGTTCACCTAGCAGAGAATGGGTACGCGGTAGGATAAACTGACAACGTGAATGCTAGCATTTTAGTGTTATAAAACGGCAGAATAGTATGTATATGTATGATAAATGATCAGATATAGTGAGTTCGATACTGACTATTGTCAAGCTATCTTATGATGTGAAAGTGATGGTTGTTTGAAAAGTATTAGTCGAAAACTCTACAATACGACATACGACTACAATATTACGACATTATTCTAATAATGAGTCGCATGTAACACTCATTACTGAGTTGTAATGGGCAGATTTCCAATGTTAAAGCAGAGCAACTATAATGTCTGGTATAGTGCAGGATATATTGTCTGAAACAGCCCACAAAATAGACAGGATGGCGCGACAATGTTGCTTTCAGGGGCAGAACATGCATCCTGTCGACGCAGAACAAGCTCCATGTCGACGTGTCGGTATTTACAAACATGACATTTGCATCTCAATCATGCGTTGAAGCATCAACATTATTGTGAATTTTGAGATCAGCATCATTGAAAATATTTTCATTACAAACTAGGCCTACTAACGCTGCCAGGCAATACTACATAGTATACTTTAAAGTACATATTAAAGATGATCCATATAGACAGTCGCAATATCATTAAACGCGGGAAACCCAGTGTGTACATCCATTAATAATAACCTTTGTTGAAAAGGAAAGGTATTTTAATAAAATAGATACAATTACATTGCACTTGGTAATTTATTGTATTTCAAACTGGGAAATGCCGTACGGTGCAATACATATAATGTATGCTACAATGTACATATACGACACTAATATATACAATTCTTTTGATATACAGCATGTACTTGTAGAAAGATATCCACAAGATGCGACGTAACGTACACTTAGGTACACAGCCTTTGACAATTGTCATAATAAAAGACAGTTCAGGATATATGCCGTCTAGAAGAGATTTGGACTTAGAACGTGAACCCAGGCAATGAATTACCCTTTTGTCGCGTGTGTCCATATTAGGACACAATACGTGAAAGAATGATTCAGCGGCATGGAAACCTTGCAGTAATGTTTTATGCCCAGGGAGTATTAAGTTTTTACATTTTTACGGCTAGTTTTTACGACAACTGCATACCCGGTACACAATTATCAAAGAAGGTACGTGGAGTGTTCCAAAACGACAGCTATATTCAACGAAATATCATTAATAAAACATAAGACAAAGTGTCTTGTTTGTGCGATATTATTCATGATTAATAAGCGCAGTTCGTTTCCGCCATGAGTCACGTGACTTCCAGCCAGCCAATGAAAAGCGAGTCATCATGAGAAGAGAAGGAAGACATGGGTTTATGAAAGAACTGCCCACAATGTGACCCAGGCGATGTGACATTAGTTTGATGTCTGTCTCTGTAAGCTGAACAATGCTACCCAGCAAGTTCTGCGTTCTTAATAAATTTGCTTTTTATGTTCAAGTTATGACTAAAATTGTCATTCTAGAATTGAAAATGTATTTTTTTACATAGGCCGACTCACACCTATCAGGCGGGTAACTAGGGGTATTTGAATATGGATTCGCCAGTACTTTAACTGTATTATGTCTATGTTTTGTTGAAAAAAATAACATTAGCTAGGACATTGATGTGGATGCGTCTGCGTATCTGCGTATAGACAGCTATGCGTCTACCTATAACTATATTTGTAATAATAGCCATAAGAATTGCCTCTGCACGTAAAAATAATACATATATAATTGTCAACTGAAATATGTTTATGATCGTAATAAATTAATTTATTACTGTGGTACGCGTGCCCTGACACACTGCGACAATTCCAGCATATTTGTTTTCAAGAGTTTGACCGGAGATAATTTAAAGTATATGCTCTGCATACAATGTTTTAATTAACATCTACAAATACGGTAATGCTATTATTAGTAGCGGGGCGGCTGGTAGCGCAATGACTTCGTAGCATAACGCCCCAGGTTCAAATCCAGTCACGGGTCCCGGGATTGATGTTCGCGAAGAGATGATGATAGGAGGCGCTGTCTGTACTGTGACAATGCAGTTATCATCCATCGACTGATTCAAGTGCGGGTTTCACACAGATTGTATAGCGATTTGCTTTTCATTATAATTATACGAAAAATAATACGTGAAATACAATGTATATCAATTAATTAATATTAGATGTAGAACATATAAATATAATATTTAGAAGTTGAGAAATGAATATAAACGGTGAAATCTATGTACAAAAGTATATGTGCGTTTCTGTTTGTGTTTCCTTGTTCTAGAATATAACAGAGATCACTCCCTCGACTGATTCAAGTGTGATTGTCGTGCAGTTTTCGTATAGATTATATATCTTAGCAGATTAAGTATTCCATACAAGATTGATTTTGATTTTGAAATATTTTATTCGTCAGAAAACGAAACAAGTTGTCCAACTTATTAAATCCGCTCCTGTGTATTTACACAAATAATGTACATATATATTATATCATAAAGTAATAAAGAACTATTTACATAAATAAGACAACAGGACAGTAAGATATACACACATACAGCAAGATTATGGAAATATATTCAATAATTGTTCTCTAATGTTTCTGTATAGATTGCAAGTTATAAAGAAGTGATGTACATTTTCACAAGGATTTCCACTTACAAGATGAATCATGAATCATACCAAATTGATACAAATCATAATTCAGTTGGCTAACGGAATGTCTCAATTTCGTAAGTATAATATTTAATTTTCATAGTATTTAGGTAATTTCAAATTTGGGGGGCGTCATTTGAGATCTGAACTTTAATTATATTGTTGTATCATATTATTGTATTATTGAAATCAACAATACTTGAGTGAACTGCAAATACGTCCTCGCTGAAGATTAACGGGTCGAGCAATGTTCTTGACTTTTCCGTAACTCTTGTAGCCTCATTAATAATATTTCTCAGTTTTTTTGAATTCATGATATCAGGTGGTTTTTATTATCACACAATAAATGTATATTTAAATCACCAACAATCATAACTTTACTAGATATATTAAATGCATTTTCTATGCTATAGTCGAGACTATTCCAAAATTCACGAGAATTTTTCTCCGGTCTATAAGCGTTACATAGTATTAGTGAATCTTGAGGTAAGTATTCTTGTACCCAAATTGTTTCAAAGTTATGACTTTTCAAGTCATTTCTTCTCTTAAATAATAATTGATATTTATATAAATTCATAGTCCACCACCAAATGCTGTTCTGTCCTTTCTTAAAGGGCTATGAAAACCATCCCACATTAATTCACTATCATTAATCGTATCTTCCAAGTGTGTTTCTGTGAAACAGACTATGGCATAATCAGATAAATGTTCCTTTAGCAATTCAAGCTTACCGTATGTCTGACGCTTCTTGTGTTTAAGTGAAATGACAAACTTGTGTCCTCGCTTGGACCTGTGTTGCTTTCAGTGTCACCAGCTAACATAAGCAACGATAGCAGAACTATAATGACTTTGGTATTACATAATGTACTTTGTAAACAACACAAAGTCGACAATACAAAGCATGCTTTAAAATTATTCACTAGAATGTAAGAAAATATTTCCACCTAGAGAATAGAGAATAGTTTACATAACAGCCTGCTTGTCGTCATACAATAATTACTACAGCGTGACCTAACATTATTGAATGTCCCAATAACCACCCGGTATTACATTACATCATGACCCATTTGATATTAATGCATTGAATAATCCATCTAAAAGGCCATACGGGTGGCTTATGGGATCAACAGCTATTGAATAGCGTATGCTATGAAGATTTGCGGTAACAAATATATATATATATATATATATATATGTGTATGTGTGTGTGTGTGTGTGTGTGTGTGTGTGTGTGTGTGTGTGTGTTTGTGTGTGTGTGTTTAAGAA
>JAUTBT010027519.1:0-38995 GCA_032361225.1 Lepetodrilus schrolli
TCCTCCTGCCCTAAACTGACAAGTCGTGATATAAGTGAAAGAATCTTGAAAGCGACTTAAAACCCTAATAAAAAAAATAAAAAAATATGTATTAATCATTACCATCACAATGTTTGTCAGGAATCTCACGGATCAGGCAAGTCATCGCAGGCATCGACAGAGGAAGACCAGAATGTGTCGGTGTTCAGCGTGAAGGATCGCGCCAAACATCTGAACCGTATGCAGTCCGAGAGCGACATCCTGGCCTTCAACTCCCCCAGTCTCGGCAAGATGAAGGAAACCAAGTCTGTACGTGGGCAGCTCCAGTTCCAGTCCAATCCATCAAACTTGTCATTTCTTTCTGGCTGTTGAGCCCAGTGTTTGAAATAACCGTCCAGCAATTAATTCTATATTCTATAACTTTTGAAAAAGTGTGACATTATATCTCATGGAAATATTTGCGACCTATATGTTTAGGTAATTAAATACACGTATGCCATTGTTTTCCAGCCTGGGAATGGTGTTGAAGATGATGATTCACAGTCGGGTATAACATATGTCACAGTGAGTACACGATAGACCTGTACACAATACACCTGGGGCCAAATACACCAATATATCCAGTATAGCATATATCAATGAGATTGAAGACTACCCAGTGATGACAATCAGTGAAATCCAATACAAATCACATTTAGTTGCTTCCATTATAATCTGTTTGGGAGTGCCCAATGTGTTTATAAAAACTAAAAAATGTATCATTGAAACCGGTAATCTGATAAAACAAGTTTAGTGCAATGCTATCCATTGTGTTGGTAAAGTTGTACTATTAGTTACCAGCATGATTTCCGGGGTGTACAGGTATTTACAAGCCAACATTTCTTGTATACCCTGAGACTGAAAGTTGAGGGGTGTACGAGAAATGTCTGCTTGTAGAAACCAGTATACCCCAGAAATCACGCTGGTAATGAATTTATCCCAAATCGTGATAGATCTACATGCTTTTCAGAAATAAAACTTACAAATAGCCATGCAGAATGTCCTTCTAACGTAGGAGTTGAGGGTGGTCGCCATGACGTCACAGTGATCATGAGGTCGTGCACTCCTAATGGTCACTGTTAGTTTAGTTCACTGCCATACACGCAGTTTGACCATTGGTCATTTGTCTGTCCACAGCTCAAGCCGGAGGAGAGAGAGTGGATGCTGACGTGCTGCAAGTCTGATTACCACGACATGAACAGACTTCTCAGCAAGAACCCCCAACTAGCCAAACTCAAGGTAGGTCTTGCTTCTTGGAGAACATCTCTGTTTTCGTAGAATCATGACCCCGGTCTGTGTTTCATGTAAGAGTTGTAATGTGGTCTGTGTTTCATGTAAGAGTTGTAATGTGGTCTGTGTTTCATGTAAGAGTTGTAATGCAGTCTGTGTTTCATGTAAGAGTTGTAATGTGGTCTGTGTTTCATGTAAGAGTTGTAATGTGGTCTAGACACAAACCGTGGCATACACTATTCTTTTACGAGCACAGGAAATTACGTAAACCATCGATTTACCATATTCCAGGACTACCGTATAACCCTTTCATGAAATGCATGTCCGGGTCCCATTCTACAGGATGGTCGTAGCTTGCTACATACATACATATGACTTACACCTCGCGCAATATCACTACGATCATTATATGGAATAGGACTTGTTTGTAATTATTCTGGCATTGTTATGAGACAAGTATTCATGGGGGAGGGTGGGGGATGTGCTTCAGTCCTGGTTGTCATGGAGCAACAGAAGACTTAGTATCTAGAATGGCACATCAGTGTATTTTAGAGATCATCAGTAGATGTAACACTTTGATGTACAGGGAGTGGTCAGGAGTACATGGTAAATAGAAACAATCACTGCAATTTGTACAAAGTTAAAGCAGGTTATTGTCTAGATGTGTAAACATTTGAAATCTTATGAGATCTGGGCATTGCCTTCATCCACCATGGTGTTAGAGAATATTATCTACAACATTGTGTTTATTTCTGTTTCAGAATTTCACCAATGTGAGTACATCTTGCCCATCTAACCAGTGCCATTTTTTTTCACACATTCGACTGACATGTCTCAAATTTTGAATATGAATATGCTGGAGTATAATAATACTAGTTAACAAGAAACAAGCGCTCATTCTAAATATTGATCATGTTAAGTATTTGTACTGTATCTAATGAATGTCATCTGTGCACTACTTATTTGATTTTTTCTTTCATATTCCCCGATGTGCATCATGTTTCCAATCAGGGTGTAAGTATTACTAATTCTTTGGATAGTTTCACATATTAAATAGTGTATACAATTAGTGTATTTGCTAGTTTATTGCATAGATTTGTCCATTTAATATGTTCGTATTCATTCATTATTAGACAGAAAACAGATAGAAGTAAACTTAGCCAGTAGTCTCAATGTGCATTATTCTCTCGTTCAGAAAGTCTACTGACAGGGGAAATCCCAGATTTCTAAACTTAGCTTCAAACATTCCCATATCCCACAATGCCATGCCCACCGCACATGCGCAACCGGTCCCAACACTACTTCCTCTTTTTCCTCGTCCGTCTTGGAGACAAGACGTGTTTTGAGAGTCTACTAACAGCTGAGTATCATAACTCTTGCTCTGTCCAGTACAGGACATTTAAATATCAATAAGACATCATATAAACATATAAATCAACATTGAGATGACTGGCTAAATATACTAACGAAAAGAGGAGATAACAAAAATCTCCTTTAATTTTAACATGTTTAACGCAATTTTTTTCTTTTCCCATCTCGGCGCTGCGCTGTGAACTTGACATGTTAGTATGTAAGTATCAACAAATTGACTTCTTTATTTCTCGTTCATGAGTAATATTATTTGAATTTAGATTAAGCAGAAATGCACATCCTAAATAATCAAAGACTTCTGTAGTGGAGACATGGTGAAGTGCTGTATTGTGTTATTTCTGCGTTCCTCTACTTGCCATGGCTGTTGTTTCAGACTGCGCTACACTGGGCATGTAAACATGGCAAAGACGATGTCATAAAACTGGTGGCTTCCAAGCCTGGTGTGAACATTAATGGTAGAACGGTAAGCACTATTAACAAATGCCTTAAACTCACTCAATATTAACAAGAATTGTAAGCACTGTTGTCATTTTTGGTAGAACGAAGTCCGTGTACCACTAACCTTTTATGGAATACTGTTGCACAAGTAATATGTTATGTACCTGGCTGCGAGATTGCGAAACGTTTTTGATTACGATTTCATGCTCAACATAAAGTTTTATTTACCAATCCCCATATGATTTTTGAGATTGAGCATGAAACGTACTCCAAAGGTTTCGTAATCGTGGGGTCCAGTTGATAAGTACAAGGATATATTATTGAAATTACTTATATGTGATACCAATATAGATAAACAATTCTTCTGCTAATAAATATTAATAATGTAATTATTTTTTAATAATTCTTTTCATATCTTCATTGGGTGACCACAGCATGTAAGTATGAAGTATGGTGTGGATGTAGATTAGTGCAGGTAGTGGTATAAAAATAATAACCAGAATGTCAAGAGATCAAATTTGAACTATGTAGGGCATCTCAAGATCAAATTTGAACTATGTAGGGCATCTCAAGATCAAATTTGAACTATGTAGGGCATCTCAACCATGCACATTCTCCATGGTTGAGAACGGTTCCACAATAGGTGCCATCACATTTGGATGAAACAGCAATAGCCTGATAATAGACCAGCAGTGACTTATGATGAACATGCTGTATTTGTTGCATATTACCAGGTACTGATAGAACATTGTGATGCTAATACCTTAATTCACTTTGTGAAACAAACCTAACTAGTTTTCATTGCTGAAATATTGTCTATTGATAATTGAATAACTAAAATTATACCTACATTGGAATTAAAGAGTACGGTACTTACATTTTGTCATTCCTACAATTTATTCTGCTTTCTTTCTTTTATTTTCCATGTACCAATTAACAGGGGGTGAGTATTATTGTTGAATATATGTCATTTTCTCTTGACGGTCATCCATGTTGATGCTGTAAATACACTAGTTGTCATGTGTAAAGGCATACACTCACAGATTATGTTGTCGTTTTGGACCAAATTGATGTTAAACATGCAAAGTACATGCACTTAGCATACATATAGTCACTTTTGTACCTACAAATATCTATTCATCACTGTAGGATAGGTAAAATGCCATTGCAGTTGACATTTCCAGTAAAACATGAATAATCAGTTGGTAATGTACTGTAATATCTCAATTTTCTATTGTCTAATAGACTAAGGGGGGTAACTCTAGTCATTGAACATGGTCGAAATAATCTTTCACGACTACTGCTACCAATAAAGATACATAAAGATAAACTATACATATTAAAAATAATAAAATATGAACATTGAAAACCAGTGGGATATGTGGAAAATGTAGCTGGTTAACCAATATACTTGTGTAGACACATCAAATGTACATACTTACATGTAAAAATGCATTGGACCAAGAACTATGTAAACAGACCCGTGATTGTATGCCTTTAAAGTTCAAATTATTCCACGTTTAATGATACACTGTTTTTGTTTCTATATCGTAAAAATGATTTATGTGACAAAAAAGCAACATTTGGTTCATAGTGGGATTTGTTGTGGACATGTATGTCCCATGTTTCTCGTTGAAGGGCTACACACCGCTCCACATGGCAGCCATTCACGGCCACGAAGATATCATAGCCCTTCTAGTCCAGACATATCGTGAGTTATCTCCCTTGTATCCTTGTACCTTGTGTGCTAGAATCTCGCACTTCAGGAAGTTTTAGATACGTAACTTAGAAATACAAAAGTATTTGATAATTCTACAGCAATATAATCCTGCAGCCTTTCTTAGTTATCATAATTGTCTGGTAAATATCAATATAATTATGGTCTTTTCTTGATGTCTGATCATTGCAATGTATAATAATAATAATATACAGCATTTTATATGGTGCCCTATATAGTTTTGTTAAAGAATTACCCTAAGGTTCATAACATCGTATCTATGAAATCCAGTGATCCAGTTCGCTGGGACTAAACGTCCTATCAGATATGACGGTATCAGTCACATGTTCACAGGAGCGGACCCAAATATGCGGGACTACAGTGGAAAGAAAGCCAAGCAGTACTTGAAGAACTCTGCCTCCACAAAAGCACAACGTAAGCCATTCTCATCCTACAATGGACCCTATGACACTAACCAAGTCATTACCATAAACATCCCTTCGCAGGCTCGGCAGTCGGCGCGACCGTCTATTGTCCATCTGTCGCTCAGCGACATGCCGTCAGATAGTACTGCCTAGATGACATTAGGTCACAGAGTACTGCCTAGATGACATTAGGTCACAGAGTACTGCCTAGACGACATGCCGTTGGATAGTACTGCCTCGATGACATGTCGTCAGATAGTACTGCCTAGATGACATGCCGTTGGATAGTACTGCCTAGATGACATGCCGTCAGATAGTACTGCCTAGATGACATGCCGTCACAGTACTGTATTAGAGGGTGTGACTGGTGTGTGCAGACACAAGTAATATATCATGCATTTATGCTATTGAATGAAACCCATGGATATGATCAATATTTTATGTACTGACCCCCACTGCCTTATCTACCATAATATACCATATGTACAAGTATTGAAAACAGGAACTTGATGAATTACACACCAGGCATGCATTTCACGAAAGGGTTGTACTGTAGACCGGGCATTCATCAGTGCATACTCTATGCTTCTACTATTACAGGAAATGATGTGAACCTGCAAATATGCCCGAACTACCTGTACGACCCTTTCGTGAAACTCAGACCAGGGCTCTCTTGTACAAAATGACATAACTCTAAGATAACAGTAAATCCATCATTATTAATACAATACACCATCGCTACTGTTGGAATTAAGGGGGCATACCACATTTTCTTTTCCGTATAATTTATCATGTAAAATAGGTTACTTTGAACATCTGCGAATGGAAAACCTATGTATCAATATGTAATAGGCTTATATCTCCTTGTACAGAAGGGCTCCCCGAAGCATTTAAACAGATAAAAAAGGCATGTAGATCATGTCAGGAATTGGCTAAATGCAGTCAAAGACCGGCACTGAATATCAACAATAACTCACATGGCTGGAAGTGACCTGAAAACCCCACATTCAATGATGCCTCCTACTTCCATGTAGATAGCCTAGTGATATAAATTTAGAGTGCAATTAAACTGCACGGAACTCACTTCATTTGGAACAATACTCCATTCATATTACATAAAATACAAAGACACTAGTGCAATGAAATATGTGCAAAAGTTACTTTTTGAAAGAACTACTTGGTCACTGTTGATAATGAGAAAGCGTGGTACGCCCGCTATCGTTACCTTAGAGTTGCACCTTTTTGTATGGCAGGGCCCTGATAACATATTATATGCCATGCTTTCTCCTTGCCATCAGTAAATATTATGACAATATCCCATGGGTTACAAATTCAAGCATGAGTATTTCGGCCATGTTGGAAGCTGTTCGGGAAATATATGTGTAATCTACAGGGTCCAATCTGATTAAATGAAAGTCATTTTATTTTCGTTCCTGCTATTTGTTTGTGAATGATAGCACAAGAGTATGTTTACCAGTGTTTACCTACATGTCAATTTAATGAGCAGATTGAAACTGAATGATGTCTGAAGTGTTATTGCAGATAATGTATCCTCCCTGATATTCTCCAGATATTGTTGTATAATAACCATGACAACGTATTATGTAACCATGGTAACTCATACGACCGGGTATCATGCACGTGTACCTGGTGTTCACGAAATGTATATGAACATGAGTCTGCATGCAAAGTCTTGTTCACCTGCAAGGTAATTATGCCAATGTTTTGTTGTTCTTCCTTTGAAACAGTCATTTCTAACTCGAGTGTTTTTTTGACCAGTACAGTTTAAACGAACACGGAGCATTAATCGTTATTGCTTATTGTTACCCTTTTGTTATTATTATCTATCTATCTCCTTTTTACTTGTTTCCCTGGTGAATGTGAAGTTTATTAACATTCGGTTGAGCGCTGTATTCTATTATTCTGTTATTGTGAATACAAGTTACCTTGATTTTTATTTATGTCTAAACGTTATACAGTTTGTTGGCTATTTAGTTTTTCATTATTAGTTTCTTATACATGACACGAATCCTCCATGCCGTACCATATCCCAAATGCCTTACAAGTATTTTACATGCCATCCTATCAGTAATGTCCCATCCTAGTCTCCTCCTTATTTATTGCTGTGTCCATGTATATATGCAGTAGTCATAACTTCACAACTTTAACTTTAACTGTACGAGTGAATGAGGAATATTTAGACAATGATTGAATGAGGTATGTCTTTAAGAACAGAGAGTGTTATATTTTTACTAACAAATTGTATATAGCCACTTTAAAGATATATCCCTAAAAAGACATTATTTTGCTTTAGAACGTGTAGAAGAAAGATTGCCAGCCCTAACACATGACGGTGTAGACTGTGGTACTGTTTAACTAGGAGGTAGTACTCTCAGCCTAACACTATCACCTGCTATATATATATAGATAACCTCTGACCTGACCTCTGCCCCCTGACCTCTCAGTCTAGATCTGACAGTTACCATTGCATTATTTAAAGATTATCACAACATGTATATGACAGTAGTAACTTTAATAACTAACGTTCTCTATACATCATTAAATCTATTGCTAGTTGATACATTTCAATGGATACATTTCAATTATTGTTGCATCTGGGCGAAATATTCCCACAGCAATGTAAAACAGTAAGTCAATCAAATCAATCAATTATAATTAATTTATATGTATAAATATATGAATTACATCGACAGTTCAACTTATAAATAATGAATGGAGATTTTATTGTAGTTACAGAAGGCGCAGAGTTGCCCAAAATCTATGTGTAACGTAAGTTGTGCACGGTTCATTTTTACTCGGAACATGGACGCCATTGCTAGCGGACATTATAGGCATCATCAGACACTAACCACCGTCCACTTGAATAACAACGTGCATTCCTCCGTGGATGTTCTCTTCATAATGGACTTGGATGACATTCCCTGTCTTTGTTACATAATCAGTGACGGCCGTGACCTCCATCTTGTGCATGATAATAATATGTGATTTCTGCTGTCGGTATCTCTCACAGTGCTACTGTTATATTTTGTGTGTATTGCTTACCTTTTTCATTTTTTTACTATTTAAATATGTTTTATTTGAGAGGCTTAAGCATACTATATTGATATAGTCTATATGGGAGACTATCCCCAATGATTTGACATTTAGTGTTATGTTAATTGCGTATATATTGTGTACATGCTTCAGTGATAAGGCATCTCAGTTTCTGTGTATTGGTGTATAACTCAAAATAAAGGATGTGAGCGCTATATATTCATATATAACTAATATGGTCATTGTTTTTTTACTAAGAAGTGTAAATTAAAACAATATCATTTGTCGGTATCAGTTGGATGTCAATTGACATTTTATCATGTCCTATCACTATGTCGGCATGGGTTATATATAATCTTCAGAATGGTGTCATCGTATGACATATAGTTTCTTATATTTATTTTTATATTATATTTTGACTAACAATATGGTTACAGTTGGTTTAATATTTGCCAATATCCAATTTCCGTATGACCTGAGTGTAACGCAGTCGTCCTAATCAGGAACTACCAGCTTTAGTCTCAGTCAGCCTCTCCACATGATGAGTAGTCCCTACGAAAACTAACTGAGCAAGAAAGAAATAAAACAAATACAAAAACCAAGTTCCGATCATCAGAAGAGACTCATTGGCACAGGCCGGTATCCAGGCATGGCAATTTTCAACTGATTCACGGAAATCTGCTGATTTATTTGTCATGGGGTCGATTTATTTGCCATGGACGTGGCTTTGGGCCTGTAGCCTGGCCTTGTTTTCAGCTGAAATCACAATTTTTTTTGGCCATGTCTGGGTAGCTGAAGATCATGCTGTAGCAGCTGTTTTGGAGATACTGCTAGGAAACAACTGATTCTACTAGCACTGGGATGTCAAGTCATCTGAAGAACGTGAATCAAAATAGATGTTTTCTGTCAGTTACTGAAAGGAATCTGAGAATGTCAATCTGACCTTAAAAATATGTTCTTTACTGTAACAGAATTTTCGTTTTTCATAGAGTAAATTATTTTCTAGGAATTTTGGAATAATCTTTGCACTGCTATTTGGTCATCTCTAATATGCATGACAGGTAATGGACTAAGAGCGGATCCATTACCCCCTATCTTATCCCAGCCATGCCATACAGACAAGTGATTGAAGAGCAGTAAAATATCCACGTTCCAAGTCATTACAAAGAGAAGTTTGATAATGTTTTTTCCACTAAAATATAATCCTTCTGCTTAGTTTTTCAGATTTGTATATAACCACTTTGTCTTATAGTTTCATTCCTACTAAATATACACTACTTACTTACATTAGCTTTTGTATAACGATTGGTGCATTCTATTTCTACTGCTGATTTATTACTGATCTTTGCTAGGAATATCTGTGTAATCCTCTGTTTTCTCCGACTAGTTTATGTACTTTCCCCACTGTATTCAGATGGTGAGATCTGTTCCTCCAGACTTGCAATCTATTCACTGGACCCGGACCCAATTCCGGCAATCAATGAATGCAATACTATATGAATACAATATCCTAACCCTAACCCTAACCAGGTGAGCCAATCAGATTGCTGGGAATTTGGTCTGGGTCCAAGGAATAGACCACAAGTCCGAGTCCATTTCTGGTTCTGAGTCCGGGAAATATACCCAACCTATTCAGATTTGATACTAGTACTTGTATTCTTGTAAAATGGATTCTCAATGCATTGGTACTCCTACAACACACCTGGTAAAGTAAATACTTTAATACTTGCTAACATTCATCTTGTTCTAACATATACAACACTGATCCACATGAAGTGAATTCTAATTTGCTCTAATCTCTAATCATGATATGTCTGTATATTAAGTAGGTTACACTCAGACACACAGCACTAGTGCTAGTAGTTGTGTTGATCAGCATGTGTGACTTTAACTTTAAATTAGGAGACACATTGAGACACATTGTTGTGTTGCTTTTAGACTAACACAGAATATGTTGTTTTGTGTGTGTGTGTCTAAATCCAACAAATGTATTTATCCTAAAAAAAAGATTCAGCTGATTTTCTAATGACTTTATTTGAGAAGACTTTCAGAAAGATTTGAGAGTAGTGTTTTGATGGTAAGTTTCATGATGTTTACAAGTTTTCACTGTGATGGGTGTTTGCATGATTCCCACCCTGAATCATCAGATTGCTTACATCTTGATTTTGGTCTCATCAGCATTCATTTCATTTCAAGCTGGTTATCTACAGAGAAACTTGGTCCTGCAAACATTAGTTCAGAAAACTATGCAATCGTTTTTTTTGTCTTTTGCAAATGCAACAAGTCATACTATATAATTATTGCATTACTACATAATATGATCACATGATAATTATGTCACATTACATGTTTTCTGATATGTGACACATTTGATCACATGACATATGATCACATCACCACCACTGATTTTTGTTTTATGTTGATCATACTAAAATGATCATCATACTAAAATTATCAACACAAGACTATTATCACTTTTACACCACGAACAATGCCATTACAATAACATTAAAATTCCGTTATAGTAGCAATAAAATTACAATATTACTTAATCATTTTTACACATTACATTTACATTAGTCATGACACGAGTGACATCATCCTTGCACCCCAGCGGTAATTAATTCCGTTCAGGACTCGCTTCATGGGGAACCCTGGCACACATTTAGAGGGAAACTTGCGCAAACAGTCGATCAATAAAATCATTTTCCCGATGAATTTGGTGTCAAAATCTATCCAATGAAACAGAGTTTGTCATTGTTCTATTTATAGCTCATAAACTGTGCGCAAGTTTCCCTCTAGATGTGTGCCAGGGGTACCACATGAAGTGAGTCCTGAATGGAATTAAGTACCGCTGGGGTGCAAGGCAGGAGTGACAGCTTGACAATGGACACTACACCTCCAACCAACCCAACCAACCAACATTTACATTACAATACCAATTACCATTAATTTACCTTATTGTAATACTAGTACAGTATCAGTGCAATACCATGTCAATACCAGTACAATACCATGTCAGTACCAGTACAATGCCATTACACATTGCCATTGCCAATGGCATTACAATATCATTATTTTGCAATACCATTTGATACCAATTGGTTTTTATATTTTCCTGTCCACAGTTTTGTTCAATGGCCCCTATTCAGTTCTTGCTCTAGGTGTTGGTTGAATAAAGAAGCTGTAATTCCTATTATTTGTTCAACATGGTTTATTTTGTTATGTAGTCTTCCATGCATGTCGCCAAAATCAACCATGCATGACTTACTGTATTACAAGTTCTGTGATTATGTCAATATTGCCTGTTCAGGCTCATATACACAAGGTCTAGCTGTTGTCTTTCTGTAGTTATATCATATATGTATTTTAATATTATAGTAGTAGCTGCCCATGTTTCTATGTTTTACTGTTTTGAGAAAACACACCATTTTAACTATAGCCAGTAAGAATGTGTGATATATCATGTAATTAATAACAATTTATTTGTATTAATGAATGCTGTTAAATACCCATTTGCATGTCTGCAATTTCATTATAATTTTGCCATCATATCTATTTATTTCAATGGCAAGTATCTCATAATCCTATTCTCACTTTGCAGAACTACTTTTATCCCGCACGCTTCAAACCAAATTGGGTATGTAACATGTAGCATTGTAGACCTAGCAGACTGGTAACTCTGGTATAACACTGTATTTACCACTATTTCTTACCAAGAGTGTTTACTGCAAGGTCGAAGACAGTCAATTGACAGTTTCTTGTTATTTTCGCATTCTCAAGGACTGCCAGAGGTTTGGGACTATTTTTCCAGCTTTGTTTTATATCCCTACACCAGTGCCAGTCTGATACTTATGTATTGAGATGTTGCCATTAGCTTTCTTCCCAGCTTTGTGTGAACAACAGTTCTACCCTTGCCAAGCTGTCTGTATATCACCCATTTATTGGGACCCTAGGCTCGTGTCGTCATGTGTGACTGATTATTGCCGACTGTGACGTCATGAGAACAATGGTTAACTCTCTCTCACCCTGCTGGATGAGGCACAGACACAGCTCTTTAGGGTATCTCTGGTTGCCATTAGCTCGGAGAAGGTTAATTTGGCAGCTACCCTTCAGTTCCCTTGCTTTTTATTTATTATATCTGCTTCCGGCGTACTGCACTGCATTATTATATCATATATTATTAACTTATTAATTCAGAGAATAACAGTGATCTCAGTTCAATTAATGGTTGGTTTGCGTGCTTCTTGGTTGTATGCTCACAAGTAAGAATTCATCAACCATCTGTTATTCTCTAAATTTGTAAGTAATTTTGGATGTTGCTTTCTTGCTTTTAGGTTATCATTGCTTGGTTGATTTAGTTGGTGCAGATTGAAATTTTAATAATGGTAATAAATGTTCACAAGACTATTACAGGTATTGGTTTGCAATGTTTATTTTTTGGTTAAGTGGTACATCTGGAAAAGGGAAACTGGGTGTGAAAAATAATTTTATAAATTTGAAAAGATATTTTTTTTACATTTAATTTAAATTTAAATTTATTTAATATTTATTTATTTGGAATCAGTCCTGGAGCTACCCATGGTTTGCTGTTATCTTATATCCGACAATGTATAGTGTGTTTGTAGTGCTGTGGTTGTGGTTCTATCTACAGTATATATCTATAGTAATAAGACTATATAAGTAACTAGCAACTATGGTAAGTATTTACTAACCATTATATTACTGTACGTGGCCACACTGAGCCAACCCTTCAGCTCCGTAAATTAATGACGTGTTTTCACGTCGTACTATATTCCACTGGTTGTATATACTTCACCAGTTGTAACAAGTTTTCCTAGATAGTGTATAATCACCAAATGTAAGTAAAAAGTAATTTAGCTGTAATTACAGTAAGCTGTATCTAATCAAGCATAGCCAGTGTTATGTTATCTGATACGTGTACCTGTTAACGAACCCGAGTAGAGCGTAATTAGTGAATGCAGTAGTCCATGAGAGGACTTTGTGTAGAGAGCTCGTTAAAGTACTCTGACCCATATCTTATAGACATGCCAGTATGTTGACTATTGAACTAGTAAACAAAGATAGTGTTGTTGAATATTGACTAGATTTGTAACAGTATAACTTGAATTGCACTCATCATAGCTATTAAGAACTATTCACTGCATGGGTAATGGCATAATCCAGTGTCGTTGAGTGGATTCTGTTATGTCAATACCATCTACAATAGGACTAATGGCTAGTGTGGCCACTATTGGCAAGCAACTATAATGTCAGCTCTTTTGTCTGTGCTGGTCTGATGAGAAATATATGTAAGTTAATCTGCAATTTGATTTCAAGTAGATGCTGACATATGTTTCTAATCTCACGAGATGAAAAGTACATGTTTCTAATTGATATATTCATATTAGTGATATCAGTGTACAAATAAAACTTGTGTATGTAATACAATATATGATTTGGAATGTAATTTGAGCATATTTAGTATGTAATACAATGTAGAGTATTGTATTCTTTTTCTCAAACTCGTAATTTCTTACTCTCTGGTCTGTATGTAAATTGCTGGTTTCTAATATTGTTGATACTGTGAAAATCGAAGTCTCGGCTGAAGAGCTATGGACTTATTTAAAGTCTTCTGACTGAGATTGTCCCTGTATGGTAGGATGTCCCATCCAGCTAGGAGACCAGAATGTCCAGGTTGAGATTCCTCCACTGATCTGGCTCCGGTGTTCCAGGTTCCGGACGGTCTCTGGACGACACGTTTATGAGGACCGTATCCTTCCGGAAGAGCCACCGCACTCGCGCCATATCGTCGCTGATGCAGGCCACCTCCAGCATCGTGAGGTCGCAGACGTTCCGAGCCAGCTGGGACGGGTCGTCGGACAAGGACAGGACCCCCAACTCCACTCCCCCCAGTAGCAGCAAGTCATCGCCGACCATACATAGGAAGGGATCTGTGAGCATGCTGGGAACACAATAACGCCAATCTTATCTCAGTTCTATCCTACACAGTATCGGGCGCGTAGCTGCCTATACGCAGATACGCAGACGAATCCACATCAATTTCCTAGCTAACTTCATCAGTTTATTATTTAAACAAAACATAAAAATAGTACAGTTGCAGTACTGGCGAATCCACATTAAAATACCCTTAGCTACGCGTCCGAGTATCATTGTGGCATTTAGATTTCCACAATACAAATCTTCTAATGTATGGCAGAAACATCAATTACATGAATGTTCCCCTCATCACTATCCCATCAAACGGGCAACACCATATCATTTTAGCATTTAGATTTCCACCAGTACACATTCTAACATAAACGACAGGTACTAGTGTTATTCTATTGTAGCAGTGTTTTCCCCATAATGAATCATTTACAAGCTTGAATACCCGAAGAGAAATCAGTTAGTGTTCATCAGGGCCCAAGATTACGAAACATTTTGGGTACGATTTCATACTCGAGCTCAAATTTTATATGGGGTTTTGTGAACAAATGAGTAGGGCATGAAATCGTACTCAAAACTGTTTTGTAATCTCGGGGCCAGTTAGTCTCTCCAACAACACATGTTATTTTGATTGAACCATTATGGTTGATATACTGTAAGTCATTATGTCCTGTTCCATTATGTCCTGTTCACAGGAGAACACTTCACCAAATGCTGAAATATAGCATCAGTCATGGCAATTTTCAGCAGAAATCCTCTGATTTCTCTGTTGTGGGGTTAGTTTATTTGCCCTGGACGGCCTCCAGACCTCAGAGCCCGGACTTGTTTTCCACTGAAATCATAATTGTCTGTTGCCATGCCTGCAGCATGTGTGTCCATCTACATTCATGTTTTCCCATCCAGTTCTCCAAGGACCAGGACCTAATGCCTCCACCCTATCCCGCCAGCAGGAAGAAGAAGGTGACGGTGTCCACCAGTGGGGAAAACCTGTCTGCTATGTAAGTACTACAGTATACATGTAGTTTGTGGACTGGGTGGGTGGTGGCACAATGGTAGAACATATGGATTTTGGAGCCTAAGGCCCCAGGTTCAAATCCTGTCCTGGGAGCCTGGCATCAATGTTCGCGAAAGTTAACTTTCAACATGATATTGATAGGATCCACTGTCTGTAGCGTGGCAATGCAGATATCATCCTTGGTCTGTCAGTACCAGCTGGTTCTCGCAGGTTTACTGCAACATTCAGCACTATGGATGTTACAGGTTTACTCCTGCCCTAACCTAACAAGTCGTGATATTAGAGAAAGAATCTTGAAAGCGGCTCTAAACCCTAATTTAAAACATAAAATAAATTTAAAATGTTGTGGAAAGTACTGAAAAGCCTCTGTTGGCTTCAATGACATGTGATTTAGAATAGTCATATTTAGAGCATGGAGAGATTTAGAATAGACTATAGAATTAATAAATGCCAGGCAATTATCTTCTTTGGATTAGAATAGAAATAGGAATATGACATCAATGATTTTTGGTATTTTCTTTTTATGTACTTATGGTGTAATCCCAATGTTTGTCAAATGGGGTTTGTCAAATGGGGTTTGTCACAGACATATTTGAATAAAGGTATAAAGTGAAATAGTTCCAATGTAAGGAAATGGACATCCAAAAATCATCTGTTGTGCAAGTGCTTCAAGATGGAATTCATTGACAGATGCCAGTGAAGTGACTGGCCTTTCTTGTAGCAGCACGTATTCTAGCTATGTATATTGTTATCTACTTCAGATCCTCGAGGATAAGCTTGGGTTTAAGGTCAGGATCTGATCCAAACATTACCACCTCCTCTGCTAAGACATCTTTCATCTAATTGAAGTACTTGTGCAGTCCTTATTGCACCGGAAAACCTTCAGCTATGAGCAGAATGTGTACTGTCATTGAGTGCCTGTGTGTGAGTGCCTGTGTTTGAGTGAATGTGTTTGAGTGCCTGGGTGCCTGTGCTTGAGTGCCTGTGTTTGAGGGCCTGTGTTTGAGTGCCTGTGTTTGAGTACCTATGTTTAAGTGCCTATGTTTGAGTGCCTGTGTTTGAGTGCCTATGGTTGAGGGCCTGTGTTTGGGTGCCTGTGTTTGAGTGCCTATGGTTGAGTGCCAATGATTGAGTGCCTATCAATGAGTGCCTTTGACAGAGGGTGAAAGATTCCCGCAGCGACGTTAAACTCCATAATCACTCACTCACTTTGACAGAGTGCCTATGGCTGAGTCCCTGTGTTTGAGTGCCTATCAATGAGTGCCTATGGTTGTGCTTATCTTTCAATGCCTATTATTTAGTGCCTATGACTGAGTTCCCAGGGGAGGTAACTGCAGGCCTGTCATCACACATCCCTATTTTTACTTCTGAAGAAGAACATATGTCTCATTTTTATTTGTTTGCACTGCTATTTGTTGGGAAAACCACTGACAATAGTTGTTATCAAAATAACAATAATAATGTGATTATAGAGACTATTACTGCAAGAAGTTTGTACTGAGAGGTATTTGCAATATATATGTACTGTTCAAGAAATAATAATTGTATGAATGCTGAGGTCCCAATTATCTATTTTATACATAATTATATATATGAAAACCATTGTTATGTATAATTAATTTAACACTACTTATCAATGGGATCAATTTATTTGGTAGATATGATTGCACATATTTTTACCAATGATTTATTTGGTATGGAAGAAATATGATAATGAAGCAATATTGATTAATGTATTAAGACAATACATTGCAGTAATGGGTATAAATAATCTGTTTATTAAGCTGTAATTTGTATGTATTTGATCTGTAATTATGTATCTATATTCATTCTTTGCAATAATATTAGCTTACTTGATAGCATGTGTATATGATATTTATAAGATGTGATTTGTACATTTGCAGTTATTATGTATATTGTGTATAATGTGCATGACATTGTATATGCTATTTGCCAATTTCCAAAATGACCACAATTTTGTTATGTACAATATTGAAGATAAAAAAAAATAATTATGGTTATCAGCACACCTGTCTTGTAAGATTTTGCTATATTTATATTACTATAAGATCTACAATAGATTTGTTTGCATTTTTCCATCTCATGTAGTATTTGGGTAACTACTGGTTTTTTTCTATGTGACAGGTGGGAAATTTCTTGAAACTAGAAATTGGTATTTCTTTCTGGTGGAATTGTAGGTTCAACAACTGAAAACAATATGAAGCATATCCACTGAGCAGCTTCTAATGGAACCAATTTGTCAGTACAGGTATTGCAAAATTACCTCCACAATAATTTGACAAACCATGCTAGCAATCTTGAAAGCAGGCTCTAATATGACCACATAAAATAAGATGAATCATAAACACCAGATGATACAGTACACAGGCAGCCAGCTTAGCTACCTGGATGAACAATATTCATTGGATACAACAATTTAGCATAACTGAAGGTACTGTTAACAATGCATCCTCCACACATCTGGCCCTGATTTCTCAAACAAACTTGAGATTGAGATTTTGCTCAGCTGAGAATTCTCCCATTGACTCGGTGCTGTACCTTGAGTAAAATCTCGGCTGATAGTCTGTGTCACACCTTGTTCTCACCCAAATACTCCTATTCAAAATATCACCCAAGAGGAGATAAGCAAGTCTAGATTCCTGGAGAACAAGAGGATAAAGAATTTCAGAGACTCCTTTCATATAAATATAGCACCAATCAATATTATTTATATTTAAACTATTTACTTTCACCCTCTGAGACTGGATAGTCTACTCAGCTGGGTCAATGGTAGAAATATCAGCTGAGCAAAATCTCAAACTCAAGTTTGTTTCGAGAACTTGGGGCCTGGTGTCTTTAACGAACCTAATCAGAACAGTTAGCAGCAGCAGTCAGCGAAATTTCTGGGCCCAAGACCTGTGCTGTACTGGTGCCCGTTCCACAGAACAATCGTAGAGCTACGACGGTCGTAACTCTTGTACGTTAGCATGGAGTTGCTAAGGAGTTACGACTTTCGTAGCGCCACGATTGTCCTGTGGAATCGTGGCCTGGACATCTCTGAGCCGTCGTGGGTAGCGGTCGAGATAGGCCTACTATTCCACTCTGCTATGTTCTAAAAGGAAATAGAACGGAATACCATTCCGTTGGATACTCGATCAGTACAAGCATAGCAGTGTCAGTCATGCGAACCCTAACATCAGTCCACCCATGAAGCTCTACGAGAGCATAATCCCCGCGTAAATGGTGTATCATAGCGATCAAGACCACTTATTAGAGCGTTAAGGTCTCGTAGTGGACATCACGAGACATCACGAGACATCACGGCCCAAGACATCGCAGTGCAAGACGCAGACATGCAGTAGAGCTGCCTAATACGAGATCTGAGCAACCCAACTAATTGACACGTACAGTGATGACTGATCACGTTCATGATAGCCTAGACACATCACTGCTGATCAGTCGATGCAGATACTCTGCCACTGTCATTTACAACACGGAAGCGGACACTTAATAACATGATTAGACTACATAAATGCATACAATGTCATGTACAACTATAGCGTATAAGACACCATCGACAAGCAAATATGCCAGTACCAGGCAATTATTACTTGATCTCATTCATTTTTTACATTCATTACGGTAGTTACAATGATCCTACGATAATTATTAGCAAAGATAAATGCCATGCGAATAGTAGCTGGTTCGGTCTCTGCCTTGACACGGTAACTACATTATTGTTCAGATGTTGGCACAATCAGATTCCTAAAGACATGGTTTACCAATGCCCATGGGTGTAATTAACGATTTAACACTGTGATGGTGCAGTTAGAGCTCGGCCGGACATTGGGCTGTTAGTGTAATTCCAGCACAATAGACAGGTGAAGCAAACAGCCAAGACTGGTCACATAACACTAGCTTATTGGAAGGATAGACCTACTTATTGGACAGTGACTGAGAGAAGACCAGGGATGATGAAGACTTCATCACGGTGTAAGTGTAACTAAGATATTAACTCATATGGAATGTTGTACCTCCGGGTATGTGTTTTTGTATGTGTACGTGTGTTTGTGTGTTTACGCATCTGGCTTATGCAAAGCTGAATGTTTATGCAGAATATGTATGTTATCCAGCGACAATCCTTGATAACTAACGACAATAGTTTAGGACAAATGGATTTTCTGGCATGTGGTGAAGACATTTCACGATTAGGCCTGGATATTACTTGCCAACATTATTATATGCCATTGACGTTATGTTGACATACACAAGGGATTAAAAAAATGTTTTCTAACCTCTACAGTACTTTTATTTTTACAGTATCGTTATAGTAATAGTTTAAGGGATAATATGAATAATATGATATGGTCGTGATTCTTCTGAAACTCTGGTATTTAAGAGACTAAATTATATATAATTATTGAAGAAATGTTCTTCGAACAGTCTTCTTTCAGGTAATACTAGTATAATGCAACGTTTGGTAATTTTCAATGTAAAATTAGATAAAAATCAGCCTCATCGTGTAATTAAACTGCTATTCCAGATGATATCTATTCGTCCATGTTTGCGACATGAGATGAAACCCAGCCATGATTACCAATCTAAAAGAAGCTGCTGGTCTGGTTCGCGCTTTCCATTATGGCAATACACATGATTAAATAATGACGTTGGCCCATTTACTAGTCTAGTACCAGTATACCACCGTGTCACCAGCGACATTTGAATCCGGAACTCCCCACCGATATCATAATGTCCTCGTAGTACTTGTATCCAGCTCAAACTGGTTGTTAATTGCGTGGTTTCAGATTTAAGCTGCTTCTTCTAGTACTCTGCTAATGGTGGATGATTTCAAATCCGCACAATCTGGGCTGATTTATGCTTCTTTCTGAGTATATAACTCACACTGCAATATCCGTTACAATGTGCTATTGAACGTTTCTTTTAGATGTTAACTTACCAACCATTGACAACTTGGTAATCAAACACTGAAATTAGTGTTGCCAATGTACCAAATATTTCCGTATTATGTACAAGGAACTGTCATATTTTATTCAATGATAAACTTTGGTATGGTTTTTAATCTGATTTACGGTGTCAGGATAACATATACTCAACAAAATAAATTAAGGGTCAGTAGCGTTTTTGGACATTTAGCTTGATATTATACATTTAGCTTGATATTATTTCAACAACGGACAGACGTCTACATACTCCATGTACTGTTCAGGAACTTGCAGGCGTGTAGGAAGAAGAATGGCACCATATTATTCAAGCCGAGTTCCGAAATTTGGTAGAAAGTTTCCCCACAAAATATCTCCCGGCCCTTAATTTATTTTGTTGAGTATATATCAATTAGCAGGCAAACTATTTTCTGAGCATTAATGGAACATTTTCATTTAAAATATGGGAGAGATACAGTTTGTATTATGTGCCAATCCTTATCTATCAATCAAAAACAATAAAGTACGTTGAAACTATATATACAAATTTACCAAATACAATGTAGGCCTATAAACAATGGCTTACAACTTCAAAGCTTCATGATGGTTAAGAGTTATAACAGTTGACAATATATTATTACATTTAATCCGTAGTAATATTCTTCTAATCCGCTCCCCCTGTGGACTATACCCAAATACTCTGGCTTCTATTACCATTCAGTGCAGAAATGACTGTCAACATAACCTGTCAGACACTTGCAAAACAGTGTCAGATTTATGTAAACATTAATATGTTGCAAATGCGATAACAAACATACGTTTGTGTGCTTCCAATGATCAGATAGCGAATACTGGGTAGTTTAATTGCACATCTGGGAATTAACTGAGTGAATCATGGAATGGAACCCAGGCGTGTTTCGCTGTTATATGTGCTATGATCCTATACCAGGGACCGTTCCACGGAACAATCGTAGCGCTACGAGATTCTTAATTCCTGTACTTTAGCTAAGGAGTTACGAACGAGGGCCAGGACTAGCTCGAAGCCAGTCTTGTGAACATCGTATCATAAACACCGTATTTACCGACAGAACTGTGAAGGGATAATCAATCATTGATCCAATGACTATGTCTCTCTTGGACAAAACTGCCGCGTAGCTCTAAGGCAACTTCAGCTCCAACCTTAGCATATGTTCCTTGGGATGGTTACGGTTACGGTTACGGGTTACGGTTACGGTTAAGGTTACGGTTAAGGTTACAACGTCGTCTTGTACAGGCGTGCACTGGTCACTCATATCAGAGCAGCACAAACTGTTTCGGAAACAGAAGTAAAAAGAAACGCAGTCAAAATCTGGGGTTAATCAACGTTTGAAAAATCCAAAACAATACACGGTACCTTGAGCTTACGGATTCATTGTCGCATTTATTCATGTGTTTTCTGTGATGATTAATGCTTCTGGGAATCATACCTAATTGCCCAACCATCCCCGGTGTCACCTTACACGACATATGACAGAACTGATGCAACACAGTCACGTGGAGATATATTCTTCTTCTCTGTTAATATCTATAAACACACAAAGGCTTGAGAAGATAGAATCGAAAAGAGCTTTGCACTATGGCTGAGACTTCTGTCACAGTGTAGTTATATTACAAACTACAATTAGTTTAATTATTACTAAATACCGGTATAATGAAATGAATGAATGATCGATTAGTATGCCCTTCATTAATATCAGAAATTAGACATTGATCAAATAGTTATGTAGAAACTTATAAAGAGCTGGCAACAATATTACATGATGCGCTTATCTATATATTTTAAAAAATATGTCAATGCCAGTTTATTATTAAAAAAACTTGTATTATTTGTATTACATTATATCATCAAGTTAAAATCTGATATGAAATGAAGGATCCGGGTGCGAGTGAAGTAGAAGTTGAACACATCACTTCCCGTATTTTTTTTCGCAGGATATTCCTGAGCACGTAGATTGTCAGGGAGCAGTAATTCGATGTGTTACCATTGTCCTTCCTTCGCGAAACTATAGGAGGAAAGCGAAACTTAATACGTATGTCGTCACTCATTTAGTCCTGAAGTCACGGAAGAAGAAAAAATAGAAGTCAGAGTTCAACTTTCAAACTTAAAAACAAATATAAAACAAATTAAAAAATACCCTATTTATTTCGCTGGGAAACAGTCCATGGTGTGCATGGCACTACTTTAACATGATTTGTGGTTTTACACCATTACACAGTCTCAATCAATAGTAGGTTTTCAACTGTGTATTAAAATGTAGGTATCATATGCAGCTTACTGCCAAGTACGTATTGTGGTTCAAACATTGACAGGTGCATGCATATCTGTCACTTACGTGCTGTCCCTGGGAGTTGCCTAGCAAAACAATGACGCCAGACCCCGAGATTACGACACTTCTTGATTTCCTGCTCAAGCTCAATTCTATATGTGGATTTGTGAATAAAACTTTGAGTTGAGCATGAAATCGTACTCAAGAAAGTTTCGTAATCTCGGGGCCCGGATTGTCTCCATCCATCCAGTTTCTCAGAAAACCCAGACAACCGGATGGCTTCCATTGAGTTTCTTCAGAAGATATATGCCTGGTTTTGTCTCAGAAATGTTCAAAACAGTGGTCGCTACTTGACTGAGCTTCTTGTCTTAGCATACGGTGCGCAACGCACAGTGTAGCAGTACTCTCTTTATTAACAAGTCTTTGGTCTCACGCCAGAGAGTTATGCAACACAATTACATAATGTATCGTTAATTCCATCTTTTATCTTACTTAATCAAAATACGTTCTATGATCGAACCCTGCTTTCCTGGCGGCCATCTGTATTTAATCAGCTAATAGATTAGTTAAGATCCCCCGTATGGCGCTCTGGCCTTCAGAATATTCCAGAACGTCCTCTCACACACGATTTATCAGACTCCACCAGCAAAGTAAAGCCACGCTCGTAGATCACGGGGCATAATCGGGGGTCAATACTAGCATTCAATGTACCTTCTATCGGCGTTTTAGTTGACATCCACCGTCGTTATTTTCTGTACCCTTTTCACAATAGCTGAAGATTCGTGAACCAAACACATCTACACGCTACAAGACAAAGAGGTTTCACGGAGAGTTCAGATTAGAAACGAAGAGTTCAGACTAGAAACGCATGATAATCGCGACGTCGTAAATACGCTGCTTCCCATTGTGAGCGTAGGAGCTACTTTCCGACGCGATAACGGCCTGATGAGGTACCGTCATCATCCGTGTTGTAACTTTGGTTCTTCAGAACCAGCTGGTGCTTTACTGCAATACTGCGCTATGGTTGTTGCTGGGTTCCTCGTCGACATGGGCCAAATACTATTGAAATCTGCTCTAAACCCTATAAATTTGAATTAAACAATTAACCTATTTAACTTGAAATACGACGGTAAATGAAAAATAACACATTTTAGTTTTCTTTAATATAATGACATAATGTAGGGGCACCAGCACTAATGCGTAGAACGTTGGCGCCTCCATAATTGCAAATATAACCATACACTCCAACTCCAGTTAACGCACGAGCTAACAATCTTGTTATGGAAGTACTATACGTGAACTCATTAACTACTCATTCAATACGCTGCTCCACAGTAGAATATAATACTACCGAGTTTGACACTAGGCGAACAAATATAGAACATTGAAATATACGTATAACTGCCACCGACACGCCCACGGTAATAGGCTCACATGAGGAATAATGAATTGATAATTGCAAAAATTCTTCACATCTGTCATACGGCAGTGTAATACTATTATACTCATCCTCTACCAACAGCTCGTAGAATATCAGTACCTATATTCGTGGAATGAATACAATGAGTGGATCACCATGTCAGGCAGACGATGTTGTTTAATATGCAATGTTTGCATAACAACTTGGTATATCGGAAGTTGAAAAATAATTCCCATTTTGTTGTCTGGAAAGTATATTAAATAAAACCTAAAATAAATTAGTATGTTCACTGTAGCCTAAAGTTATCATGGCTACATAATATGCAAATGTAAGACATGTACGTAAAACAAATGCCATCTCATGTACATACAAACCTAATTCATCACATATGTTTATATCACTACCTGCAAACTACCTTAAACATAGTAATAGATGCTTTAATAAGACGTTTGCTGGACATGTTACTTCATAATCTGATATGTCAAATATTCCAAACAACATTTGAGGTTACAAAACAGTAGAACGACGTCTCTTCAAAAAAAGTTGGAAAAGTGAGAACTAGGCTTTAGAGCTCAAGGACCAGTAAATAGTTCCCTATCAGACTACCCCTCGTTTGATCTCAAATGTTTGATTAGATTGCTGCGACATTTACGATGTACAGGAAAAGCAATTATAGAAGATCCTCTTCTCAGTGGTCTTTAAAATATTGATATAGAAATGCGACCCATAATAGGATCCTGACTGTACTGTCGCTACTTTGAAGCTTTTACTTCTAACCTTAATAATTGTAAACAAAACAAATTCTGGTACACGTCTTCTTGATGTATTTTTTCTCAGTATCGTCTTCGGTGTCTTACCACGAGAGAGAGAAACGCTATGTGTGAAATCAATTTAAAGTATTACCGCGTCATTTTTTTTCACGTACTTCCTTGTTTTCTTAGTAGAGCACTCTGATTCCCTAGATGTTTATCTATGTGTTTGCAATAAGTACCGACTAGCTAATAGTCTAACACAATTTAAGAGAAGACATCATCTTCACGAGAAAGAATGTAGGCAGATCTAGAGGAGCCATTGGTATAACATCGGACATTTACATCCAATTAAATTAATATAGGCAGTTCCCGCTATCGATTAATCTGTCCACATGTATTTTATAGGTATTTGTCTATTTCTTTTGTTTCGATGTCTTAATCCTTCCTTCCCCATCTCTTTCCGTTTCTGTTTCTCTTTATTTCTCTTCTCTTTTTATCTCTCGCTTTTCCTCTTCCTCTCTCTCTCTCTCTCTCTCTATCTCTCTCTCTCTCTCTCCCCCTCTCTCCCGGTACCCCCATACGTACACGTAGTTCATCGTCCATCAATGATAAATACAATAACTCCTGCTAGGTTATATATACTTATTACCTAAACATATTAAGTTACTAGATCCTGCATTCAAGATAGCCATGGCCGTATATCAAGCTAGGAGAAGCCATAAATGTACGGCCGTAGTGGAATAAACCATTGACATTTGTCATGCCATATACTATATAGTGTGTCCCATTTCCAATTGATACCAATCGCCTGTGCTGTATCATATAACTAATGCAGTCTGCTAGGCCCTTATTTCTAAACGCACTCTGGACAAAGTCATGTGCAATGTAGGTTACTGTTCCTAAAACTCAGCTTCATTAAAAGACTACACTGGGGTCGTGTTCTCGAAGCTATCGTATACGTAACCACATCGATAAGTCTTCGTGGAGGAGCATGTCTCATTCGGAATCATCAACTTGGCATCCACGAAGACTAACGATGTCGTTCCGTACACGATAGTTTCGAGAACCTGGGCCCAGGGATATAACGATGTTAATACGTTATTGCGAGTACGCTGATGCTAATGTTAATACGTTATTGCGAGTACGCTGATGCTAATGTTAATACGTTATTGCGAGTACGCTGATGCTAATGGTCAAATGGTAATACGTTATCCTCTGCCATGTATGAAATCAACTGAATGTTTTCTTTTAATGTTCAGATAAAGATGCAATAACAAAATTAATGTGCAATACAGTAGTTGTTTTATGTACCAGTATTACTGTACAAACCCATCTGCTATGCTTTCCATTTCCGTGTAAATCTTATTGAACTTGGACGTGCCACTAACAAGCACAGGTCAGTAAATAAGACGTACACAGTGAAGACACTTTCCTTATAGCTAGTTACTGATAGAAAATACGTTGTATTAACAGAGCGACACCTGATTCATCAAAGAAATTACCCATCTGTTCAATATTGACGATGTTTTTATAGGATTATTTAACGAACTTCTCCAGATCACATTCGGTAAAGTGGAACATCATGATTAAATCACTATCGAAACAAAACGTTCTTTATGCTAGCAGGTATACCGATGACATTTCACAACTATCCTTTATAGCTAATGTTTAAACTAAGCATTAGAAACACTAATTAGTTATTATGTTTAATCCGATCGTGTTGTGTGTTTTTTTCTGGGAGAATTGGACAACCATGTTTGCGGTATATGCTCCTAAAGGGATTCAATATTACTTGTACTAAAATCAATCGACGTTTTATGGTAAACTTTAATTCTTTGTGACTTCCCCCATCTCATGCCATTGTTTTGAACTCTTTATAAAAACCTAATTAAAATTATCTCCGTGTACGCACGAACACGCTGATTTGATGGGTTTCACACCACGCATAATTAGTATACTGTGGTAAGAGAATTGGTAAAATTACGACAAGATACTTGATAGACGTGTTGTTTAACTTCCTTTCCATACATGCATCCCATTGGTTCTTTTGATTGATTAATAGTTTTAACGCTACAGTAATGATGAAGAATCACCACATATCTGTATTACGTGTCACAGTATTGACAACGCACTAAGCAATCACTAGCCGCGAGATTTCCAAGTTAATAAAATCCGTACCTTGTAAACCACACTGAGTCATGGCATAATGACAATCGACATTCCATTGTCTAAATTGTTTCATGATGTATTTCCTGTTACGTTTGTACATAGGCACGAGACGACACGTTAATTTGTGGTCGTTAATTATAATGGTCATCGTACTAAATATAAGGCACATACTACACATACAGTACTCAATAAAACTTGTTTGAACGTCCTTGGAAGTTTACAGCTAAATCTGGATGGAAACTCTAAGTAAGTTATGTGCTTAGTTGATTTATCACCACGAGCTGTTCAACGCTTCTCAGGGTCATGAATGAACGAATCATGTATACGCTCCTCTTTCTCCCTAGCCGACATGAAACCTTCGCTCCATCCCAGAATAGACTATCATATCCAGACCCAATCATTCTTGCTTTGCAATCTCTGTGCACGGGATGTGATCCTGAGCTGTTTCCCTCAGAACGGTTGTAGCTATAGAATGATTGTAAGTAAAAGTTAAGTACCCGTTGCAAATGTATCGCTACCATAGTTTTAGACAACCATATTCTCAAGTACTGTAGCGATAAAAGTGTTTCAAGCATTTGGCTCATACTTGTAGCGGATCCCTAAAGTTTAACTTACAATCATTGATAACTGTTTTGAGCAACGGGGCACTAATATAAAGAATACTTGTACTGAAACCTCTTGCTTTAGTGTACCGTACCACGTAGTTGACACCCTGTACGTGTACCGTATCACGTAGATGTTATCACTATACCTGTGATGTTTATATGTTACGGTTTTATTGTTATTTCCGCACTGCGATACACATAATACAACATTCAATAATACTATATGCATTTACGTCTCTGCACAATGCATAATGATTTATTGTATTATATATGGAGTACGTAATAAGCTGCATTGATTGATGCACGCAAACGCATATCCGGACAATGAGAGCAGAACTCTGTCACGAACGTCAGTCTAGCCAGATTGGTTCATCTCTCTATCTCAATACATCATCACGAAATCAGCAGCCCTCCCGTAAACCACGTGCGTCGAGGGAGCAGGTATAATTAGGACGTGAACGCTACAAAGCCCCTATGATGCATATTAGAATGTACAAGAAGGGATAAACTGAGCCGACCTAGTTACGTACGCTGTGGCACCAGATGATGACGGCTTACAAACGCAGTAAGTAGTTTGTCATACTGTATTGATGGTTTGAGTGATTTGGACTGTAAAGCGTCCTTGAGGAAATCGTTCATTCGTTGGTTTTGATCTGTCCCGATCTTTACCCTCGGGAAGAAACAGCTGCAGCTAAATAGGTGATCTTACTACCTCGGATTTCATCTGTGCGCAGTGTGATGCAATTATAGCATAGATCCAATATTATATATGCGGAAATAACGTGTATATTTTATGGGTGATATAGTCAATTGCGACTTCCTGAACAACAATTATTTTAGGCGTCAAAGTATTCTGAAAGTGTCAGATGCGGTATGTTTTGTGCATGCAATAGCCACGCCATCTTCTGAAACATAGCCTCATTGCCTCCCTACATCAGTGGCGGATGCAAATAAACACTGGGCATATGTTTCAGAGGATGTAGGAACACTGTCTTGTACATCTTAGGAATGACGAGTTATTGCATGGCATGCATGTCTGATGTGGGCTTGACATACACGCGTGACATATAATAATGAAATATGCCTAGATGTGTTGTACTAGGAAACAAGTATCAATGCTATTAAAAGATTCGTGTTTGCACAACCCAGTTGATGGACAGATCTAGGACATTTCCCGATGATACTGTGCCAGACTTGCCTTTATGTTATTACGTTACCAGTTCATATGGGAAGACATATACGTCCACATGTTTAGTCTTTATTGCCACTGATAACAATCCATGTGTAAGGTATTGACTATTCAGAATAATGGAATAAGCCAATCATTCTTTATTGGAGCAGCTAAACATCCACACCTTTAGAAACTACCCTGCAAACACGCAACGCTATATATCGTTATTACAACGTTGTAATAACGTTATAACGTTGACACAACGTTGTAATAACGTTATATAACGTTGTATGTTTGCAGGGTACAGGCCATTATCAGCATTGTTCGAATTTGAAAAACTTAATAGTACCAGCAATTAGGACCAGGTTACGGGTAGAGTATGTTTCTATAAATAGGAATCATTCATAATGATATTTCATGTTTCATAACATATTCTCTCTCATTCTCTCTTTTTTTTCTCTCTCCCTCTATTTTTCATTCCTCTGTATCTCTTCTCTCTGTATTTCTCTTTCCCTCTATCTTTCCCCCCTCTCTCCCCCCTCTCTATCTCCCCCTCTCCCTCTCTCCCCCTCCCTTCCTCTCCCCTCCCTCTATCTCTCTCTGTGGATACCACATGGTTGTTGCCATTGCCTCGATGACTTTGACAGAATGCTACTGGCAGACACTGGAGACTTCAGCAGGTGACATTTCACTGCTACCAGCATTCAGGACATGCCATTTATCAACATGACCAAGCAACAACCAATGATGCCGATTTCAACATTGAGAAGGTTTCGTACCAGTTTATTTATATGTCAAATGCTTTAGACTGAGACCAACACATGCCTGTACCAATATTCTATGTGGCACCAGTATTTTACCAATATATATTTGATATATTTCAAACCTGCACACAATATGTTACTCATTTCAAGGTGTTGGTGCAATATGCAAAGGTAAGGGTAGTTTATTTATTTTGTACGTATTTGCTAGACACATACGTTGGCAAGGCGCTAGAAACCAATACATATATAAGGGAAAGCAAGTACCACAGGGAAATGCTTTAACAAACGTTATGAATGTATTGAAGAGAAGTGACACAATAGCACGGAATCTGTAAGAACTAACACCATCATGATTGGTCCTGGCATACTGGACTGGTACTCGGATACATTGGCGCTAAAACCAACATCACTAGAAGTATCCCCACGGCATCGTCCCACGTAAATGCATGTCTTGTAACGTGGAGTGTGAGACCACATTGCGTCAATGATAAGCCAAATAAAGTAGACAGGTTGCATCAGCAATGCTATGAATGTTTTCAAGTAAGTAATTATATTGACATAATTATATATGCCAAAGTCTAGTCGGACAAAGTACAGTAGTAGATATTGCTGTGAGGAAAGGTCATGATTGATACATAACAGTGTGTTTCCATATATATATATATGTAAGTATGTGAAATATTGATGATATTATTGCGATTTCATGAATATTGTCAACTTATTTTAACAGTAACATTGATGTTTAATTCGGAATGATACCTCACTAATGTTTAAAGTTCACACCCTATTACTTAATGCTTATCATTGTCATTAGTTAGTCCAGAGGGAATAAATACCTCAAAGTAGTATTTGGTCGGATGTCATGCAGACAACTAGTTTAGTCATGTGATCACATGGAACCAATCAGCAACCACTGCTGGCCACTAATAACGTTGGCATTCATAACATACAGCCTGGTCATAGTTAATTTTGGTCATAAATCTAGGCTCTCCTGTACGAAAATACAGAACTTTAGAAGCATAGAACACCATCTTTAGCGGCAGAGCTATATTGTGGCTAAGGTTGTAGCTAATCAACGGTTATTATCGTAATAAAACCATGCTGTTTCGAACAAGAAAGCTCCAGCGACTGTTCCATAGAACGACCATATGGTCAAGAGCGTCGGAACTAATTACTACAATTCTACGACTCTCGTAGCGCTACGATCGTTATGTGGAACAGGTAAGGACCCGGATCACTACGTTCTCCTCTTCCTAGACAGAATGTTCTCGATAAACCAAACGCCGCTTGCTATAGCTAGGTATTGAGCACTTTTAGTATGCTTAATTAGATTCCCGCTTTTAATTTCCATAGAATTACATTCAATCTAGGCTTCAACATCCTATAGATAATACTTGTATACGTAAGCCATTTAGAACTTTAGCTTGAGAGTAAACTAAGCAGATTGTGGAAACGGAAAAACGAAAATACCAGATGATTTCTTTGCAATATAGAACGGTTTAACTCATTACTAAGTTTATATCTAATTACAGCTTTCCACTTTTCCTGGCCAAAATAGATCGCTTAAATAAAAAATAAAGGAGTTGCAGTTTTTTTGATTAATTTCCTGATTGAAACATGAACACTTGGTGTATATTGTCACATTTAATTACTATTAAACATTGAATAGACTATTTTGCCAATGTAGTCATTTAATTAAATTAATTCGAACTGTATCCGCAGCGGAAGTCATTTAATAGAATAATCAATATTAACCTTAGAATCAATTCAATCTCCTTACTTGTTTTAACCTATTAACGTTTAATCGGTTAATAATCTCGATACAACGATGGATTAATACATAATTTACTAAGCAATACATAATTTACTTTTTGTCTAAATTTATCAAAAGGTCGACGAGATCAAATTGTGTAGCCTATCTGTGTATTATTAGGGTCAAGTTACAAACACTCCCAATGCTATTTAAAGTTTTTCGCATTTCATTGAACTTTTAGTATTTACGTATCAGTTAAAAGTTCTGTTGGAAGATTTCAGGAAGACGCGTATCTGCTTTACGAAGGTATTGTTTTTAATGTTATAGATGCCGTCAGCATTTCTAGGAGATCATTACAATAGGAAGCCACTTATTGCCTTCTGCGTAAGAGGCTCCGGTTCCTTGAAATATGGAGACCGTGCTGAATTAAAATAAATTAATCTAAATTTCCGAAACTGAGCAAACAGCTATTGGTCTGTAAAAAGACTGTAAATGTCTACACTGTCCGTTCCAGGATATGTTATTGTTAGTCCAGGCATTTTATGCTAATCCTTTTAACTGTCATCAGTTCGTGGTTTGGTTGAATACTGGGCTTCATTGTTGGTATTAACGTGTCAACTGTTCTACAATCTACATTTCACGTTTAAATAATTCAAGGCGATTCCAAAGCACATTTTTCATATTATTCTTTCCTGCTCTGTATTTGAACAATGCACATCATTATTGAATGAGATACGAAAGTGATGAACATTTCAGAAGCGGCATTATCAAATATTTAAACGTAGAGCTTAATTCGAACAGTTATACTATACGTGATTGTGTATACACATACCATCGATAATGCAATACTACCTTTCTATAGGCTCTGCACAGCTGGTACACTGCTGTGTGTATGGTAACCGGAGGTGTAGATTACCTATGCACTCATTATGTCGTATATATTGCATAGATAATTGTGTACATGCATGCAAATGCAATTATGCTGCAGTTGTGAACACGATGTCTGGACAGTGAACAGTAAACACAGGCTAGTCTGACTATCACGGTCTCTATATATATGTGAACACATGCTATCATGTGATACCATCTACACGTGCAGCTGTTACCATAGCACATGAATCATTGTAGAACATTGACTGATCCGGTTCATGGGGATGGTAGTGTGCAACGTCCAAATCGGCTGTCAACTTTGATGGAACAGATTTCTAACTGACATTATTATATACCAACAGAGATTATCTCTTACAGTACTATTGTCCATATTAATGAATAATCGTCTGATGATAAAACAATAGTAGTATTAGTGATTGGATAACTCTTAGCGAGGAGACGGAGGACACGACAGTCAATAGCCAATACTTGCACTGTGAAAGAATTCTCGTAGAGATACGATCCACTGCACCGTTTCTCGTAGCTATGCTCTCACTGATCACGAAGAGGACGCTATGCTCATTTATTGGACACGAGATCTTCGTGAAACGGTATCCTGGGACATGTTACACAGAAAGATCGTAGCGCCGTGAGAAGGTGTGCATCCACTTACGACTTTCGTAGTACTAGGATAATATTAATATCATTGTAACAGCGGGTGTTACGGTTAAGGTGTTAAGGTTTCATGTATCTCGGCAGATAGTAGGCTATATTGGCCATAGACCCTACAACGTTCATATATTTCATATTAACATACATTCGTTTATAGCCATTTAGATGTATCGTAATCAAGTGAATGCTCAACTCAGGAAATTCCTTTCAGCTTTTATCAAGCATAGAATTGTTGGTGGGCATTTTCAGATACGCCAATAGGAATGCGTAGTGCTTCACTCAGGGATTCAGATGTAGGTTAAATAACATCGTGGAACTGTTGGTAGAGATGTTACCGTGGCTCTACTGTAATGGGAATATGTAGTCCTTAGATCCATCATAGAAACTCATAGAATCATGCCTACCTAATAGACATAATGCTATGTCTCTCGACAATATTGATAGAAATGCTATTAGCTACGTTAATGGGAATATGCCGTCCTTCACACAGCAGTGCCATTAAGTAAACGTATGGTCGGAAATGGTGTTTGTGTTCCCTATGTGTTGACATCCGAGAGCTTCACTTGTTACCACTGTTGATGAGATTGAAACATATTCTGTGCATGGAATTGTAACTGCTCGGTGATACCTAACACGTAATAATCCTAGGACAGTTCTTGAACTTCTTTTATAAAATAAAGCATTCTCAAAATAGTATATATTGCTAACCTCCAGCAGTCATTACTTGTTGATGTGTTGAATAGTTGTATCTGTGTTTTTGAGTTACACCTATTAGTGAAGGAAATCAGATCTAGTCGGCATCCTTACACAGGATGTTTAATTCTGTAAATACATGTAACCCTACAACTCTTCCTGGTGAAAAGACTAAAATTGCGTGTAATCATTCCTCTACTGATTGGAAGCCATTGTACTGCATGCACCCTTCAGATGTTGTTTTCTGTACATATGGATCAAAGGTGTGTATGAAGACCAGTGCTGAGTACTGATAGGACCAATTGACGTTCTGTTCCAGGAGTACGTGACCAATTAACGTTCTGTTCAAGGAATAAATACCAATTGGCGTTCTGATCAAGGAATACAGTACCAATTGGCGTTCTGATCAAAGAATACAGGACCAATTGGCGTTCTGATCAAGGAATACAGGACCAATTGGCGTTCTGATCAAGGAGAACGAGTACTTCCTATAAAGATCGATGATGGAAAGAGTCTACTTTGATTACTGAAGAAATGTATTTGAATTTGATGGATGAGTTCAAGACAATGGTTCAGTAACACTATACATACACCTACACATTTAATACTACGGCTGATAATTCCTCCACACCCTTACAACTGCTTATATCTATGCTATTTCCGGGAGCAAAGCAATTATACATTGACGAAAATAGTGTAGATATTTTACAGATCTATTCGAGTATTTTACTTTTACTTCAAATTGCTTTATTTTTGTCAAGCATGTCGAAACGTGGCCTTAATTAGGAAATGTTATTCTACTGTTCAGAAGTATGTATCATGGGTATACAAACTTCACACTGTCATGGTCATTGTATACTTTTGAAGAATGTCATACGTTGTCAGTAGCTTACTCAGAGGAATGCGGCAATGGACGTTTATACGTTGTCAGGGTGTTGCTGAATCCAAGGGGGAGCAAGCCTGACACATCCATCTAGAGGGATATGTCACTGTATTATGGAACCAGAGTGCCGGTATGGAAACTGGACTATTTCTACACGAAATTGCTTTATAGAGTGAACACGTACAGGTGACAATCAAGGGTCACTGAGGAATTCAGAATGTATTCACACAAGCATATTCTTCGTCTGTCATAGATACATTGGTCTGAGGGAGTCAGTGCACATTTGATCTTTATACGTGTACTAAAACTTCAAAAGACGATAAAACTAGCAAATCTAGAGTAGCATATAGTAGAGGATAACCCCTCCACCAAGCACTATTATATATTTTAATAAAAATAATCAATTCTAAAACATGGTATCCGACTCCCTTCTACCCAAAGGATGTATTTACCACGTGATTACCACGTGTCGGAAGTTACAGCGACGTAATGACTCCAGACGTCTACACTTTTCTCACTTTTAATTATTTATATTTTTCGATTTCTGGGAGGCCATCCAAATTAAACGATTTTCTTTTCTCGGTCGTGGATGTGAAGCTTTAGAATCATATGCCAGTAAAAAAAACCCAGAAACATAGCAGTTTTTATTTCCAGGTAGGTTTTATAGCACAGAACTCGCGCTTGGGTTCTAACTTATTGAAGCTTTGTAATTTGAATTTAGATTACTGTAGGTTTTAACATGTTTAGGAGGTAACTTCTTTCAACGTCTTTCCTTACAGAAGTGTTAGGATACAGTTATGTAGTTTGCAATAGAGCATGAATGTACTTTATTGTTCGTTTGATTTACGACTTCGTTGTGTTGTCACCGTAAATTGTTGTTTATAGTAAGACCACTTGTAATTGTTAGAACAATGTCACGCAGGTCTGTCCAAATTGAAACAGAACCGAGTTTTATCGCTGTAGGTTCCAGTAGTTGGTAAAGGAAAGTTATCCAGCATTCGTTATCAATCCTCGTTCATTCATGCGCCCAGTTTAGCAACTTCTTGTAACATCATTATGTTAGTAGTGTTGCTGTAGGCTTGATGCCATTCAAAGTGAGATAGGATAGTTATGCACATTTGTTATCCTAGTAGACTAATCAATGACGTTCTTCCTGTTGTTTCATGTCAGTTTGTTGAAAGCTTTCCGCACTGCACCCTCAAATGTATTCCTATGGTTTGTGTCGAGTTAGACCTTTTTTTGTGTGTCTTTTCTCCATCATGACCCGGCGAGTGCTATATGTAGTTGAACTATTATACAAATGTATGTCAACGATCTGAAAACGGAAATGAATTTCAAACAAAACTGATCCAAGCAGATATTTCTTTAAGCGAAATTGATTTCGGGTACATTATATAGATATGTTAGATAGGTACATTATATAGATATGTTAGGTAGGTACATTATATAGATATGTTAGATAGGTACATTATATAGATTTGTTAGGTAGGTACATTATATAGATATGTTAGATAGGTACATTACACAGATATGTTAGATAGGTACATTATATAGATATGTTAGGTAGGTACATTATATAGATATGTTAAATGAAGTCGACCTAAAGTAATCATGTTTTTTTCAGAGTGAGAAACAAATTGAATTCTATACGTCCACGGGAAACTTGGCAATGTTGGAATTTAATACTAAATAGCTCATAGCCTCCAGGCAGTAATATGAAACCGTTTGAAAATGCGAAATTACCTGTTTTTATTCGAATATATTAATATTCCGTTCTGTAACACGAAACTGCTAGTGAAATGGTATTATGAGTTGCTCGGTAAATGAAATGAATAGGAAAGATCTTAATGTTTATATTGAATTAATCTTCTTTATTTACACCAATTTAAATATAGTGTATATACGCAAGCATGAATTCAAGAATTATATATTCGTGTACAATAGATCTACAGTATGTGATAAATACTTCCAGGAATTATATTAGCTGCCATGCCTCGAGATTTCGAAACTTTTTTTGTACGATTTCATACCCAAGTTCAAATTTTATATGGGGATTTGTGTACAAATCTGAGTTGAGCATGAAATCGTACTGAAAAACGTTTCGTAATCGTGGTGTCGGGAGTCGCTTTCACTGGAAATAGACGACATAAAAATACCCTCATGAGATGTTTTCGTCTTCTAATCTTCTAATTTTACCTCGTGACAAGGACCCTTTAGATAGCATTAAATGTTTGAGACGGATGTCTATCAAGCAGTCGTTCACACGGAAATCTGCACGATAATAGCCGAAGTTCTGTGCAGGGTGCAGAACAACAATTGACTGCAATGCGTTTCGCGAAAGGTTCGCACCGGAAGTCAGGATGTAAAAGGCTCGGCCTATTCTATGTAACATCCAAGACGAGGCTCTTGTATCTACTACCACAAACCTCTAGTATGTTTAGATCGCGATACATACACGAGACTACTTATGACATTATTGTGGGGACATACCACAGTTTTTCCCCACTATCATATACATCAGCTTTCTTGAGAGGCTGTTGTTGCTAAACTATTCAATCGAAATGCATTAGCTTTATTTTTATGTTTATCTGAATATAAGTGGGTGTAAAGCTAATGGGGGTCAATCGAGTCATATTTTGGCAAAATGCTGTGGAAGACAAGCAGTGAAAATCAACAACTCACATCACTGAATGCACCAGCAATATTGACCTAACAACTTCACATTGCTAATGCATACGCCATGCTATCATACAGGTGTAGTGATACATATTTAGATTGCGATTAAACTGCGTGGAAGCTACTTCATTTGGAACACAATACCATTCATATTACTTAACATACAAAGATACCAGGGCACAGACAATGGAACGTATGCAAAACCTACTTTTTCCCACGGACTACTTGGTCACCGTTGACAATGATAAACTATGCTATGCCTCCTGTTGTCTTCACACTGACGCCAGTTTGAAACAGGTCTGCGCAGGACGGTCTACGGAAATAGGCTTCGTTAGTACGTATTAAATGTTGCCATGCATTCACACGAGCATTTATTTCAATGAAGAAACAGTGCCCCGGCCCTCGTAACGTCATCATTTTTGTTAAGCCGGTTTCAGGTCCATTTAGAGACAAGCTTCGTTATACTGGTTTGACACCGGTTTAAAGTGACGTCCGTATGAACTATTTATTCCTTTTGAAGACGGTTTAAAGCTCCCGTTTGAACACAGCACCGTTTGAACACAGCAGTAGTTCTAATGAGAGTTTAATGAACGTGTGCCCAGATGTAACATGTACACCCGGACTAAAGTGCAAACCAGGGTGCCCTTTCTCGAAGCTCTCGTAGCCACCACGAGACCATAACCCTCGCATCTATTTCGCTGGTGACTACGAGTACGCTGTAGTCTCTTAGTGGACACGAGACCTTCCTGAATTGATTCCCCAATGACCTTCTCCTTATTCTCACATAATGCTATTATGTCATGTTTACATTACACAGTGGCGGATTTATTTATGTTGGCTAACATTTTTTTCTCCAATTCTATTCTGACGAATAAAATATATTTAATTCAAACTCGCAGTAGCATATTAATTAGACAAACAGTAGTCTTGATTTAACGAGTTATAGTATGCTCAATACAACAATGAATGACATAGGTTTACTGTCTATCTATTAAACAGTGAATGACATAGGTTTACTGTCTATCTATACGTAGTCTATTTATAATAAGCATGTAGTTTTGAAACAGTCAATTTATAGCTGAATTCTCTAGTTGGATTCTGAACATATAGCTTCAAATGAAATACCATGCTACTTGCAGGAACTAAATATCTTGCTAAAGTCCAGCTAAAGTAGATGATATCATCTCATTGTTAGAATCAATGCAGAGCGTTCGTGATCAGTCAGTTCCTTCAGATCAAATAATCTAATTATTTCTATCAATTCTGTGAGTAAAGCTATGTTTGTCCAAGTTTGTGGACTGATACGACAAGGGGGAATGTTATAAAAGCATAAAAAATAACCCCAGTTCACCTCATTGTACGGCGGTGTGCAATTATCTCATATGAGTATCGGTTTTGGACCCAATTATCTGGTAAATTAATGTAAATTGAATTGATTCCATCACATATTTATGACAGGATGTCAGAACATTGCCTACTGTCCCGGAGTCATGTCCGCTGAAAACAGCCATAAGTTTGGTGTCGTGCGAGCTTTGTATTTCTGGAATGACATACTAGCAGTCGTCATAGCGACCGGAGAGTGACGGGACATTACGGTTGTAGGAATGAATCGGATGTATCACTGTTTACATTGATAGACGTGAATGTTGCACATTACGCCCGATTGCGTTGTTCAGTTAAATATTCATATTAAATTTGGAAATACGATAAGAATAATTTCAATAATTCTTCCCAGCATTGTTGAATTATTGTACGGATGATACTTTGATGCAGCATAGGAAATCGGAATTGAACTTGTCCATGAATATTCAACGTCATGACATCATGACACTGTCTAATGTATGTCATGATAACCAGATAAGGCACTATATTTGCATTGACAGTGCATATGCATTCTATCGTCAGCTATACCCGTCAACGACATAAACCCTTTGTCTATATTCGGTAAAACCAAATTCAGTGTAAACATATATCGTCACGTCTATGCTCTCTATTGTATAGGTCTGGTCCAGGTCCAACCAAAATTCGGCAATGCAGTTATCATCCTTGGTCTTGTCAGTACCAGCCGATGCTCGCAGGTTTACTGCAACATTCAGCGCTACGG